>ML810105.1:134931-153739 GCA_009831015.1 Picea engelmannii
AGGTTGTACTGTGACAGTCAGAGTGCCATTCACCTTGCAAAGAACTCAGCCTTCCATTCAAAGAATAAGCATATACAGTTGAGGTACCACTTCATACGATCCACCTTCGAAGATGGACAATTGAAGATGGAAAAGATACACACTATCCAGAATCCTGCAGACATGTTAACAAAGGGAGTAACCAGGGAGAAACTGAGTTCTTGCTCACTTTTAGTTGGTCTTCAAGAATGAAGATGAAGATGAGAAACTTGCCAGGTCCAAGAAGGTTAAGATTCCAGCATATACAGCAGCGGTGGAGTTTTTGAGATCAGTCTCCAAGTGGGAGATTGTTGGTTGTGGAGCCTGATTATCTTCTTGATTTATAGGTCTTTTACTTTCAATCGTGTTTATACCCCATGAAGTATTTACACCCCAAAAGTATGTACACTCTTCCACGTGGGGGAGTGCAAAGGGGGGGTACCCCCTCTGCGGGGTTCGGGGGGCCTATCCCCCCAGCTGGGGGGTCTGGGGGCAAGTGGGCCCACAGTGGGGGTTCGAGGGCGAAGCCCCCGAAGAAAAAATTGCCTTATAAAAGTATATTGTAATTTCATTGTAAATCTAGACCGTTCATTATAAGGTCGCATATCTAACGATAGAGATTATGTTAGGGTTTTTTCCCCTAGAAGCCAACCCCTCTTTATGAGGGAAATGTATTGCGGCTATGGTTGATGTTGAATATTGTATTCTGAGAGAGGAGATTGTGAGAGAAAGAAGAGGAAGTTACAACGAGTTTTGCTGTAGGTTGTATCCCTTCATTTGTTGGATAATAATAAAGGAAGGACCTGGCAATTTCTCTGGTGGACGTAGCCCACACTGGGTGAACCACATAAATCTGTGTCTCTCTTGTATTGTGTGTCTTATGTGTTTTGTTTCTGCATTTGTTTTATTTTATTGCTCCGCGGTCCTGTTTTTTCTAACACACTATCTCCTTTACTTTTCATATTGGTGATGGAGGGACTGAGTATTCTCCTTAAAAAGGAAAAAAAAGGTCAGGAAGTTGTCTGGAATTAAAATTGCAAGGATCACTAATATTATACATCTCCTTTTCATTGATGATGTATTGATTTTGTCCGGAGCTAGTATTGAAGAATGGAAGGTGATAGCTAGAATACTGAAGACCTTCTTAAACACATCGGGATTAGAGATAAATATGGAAAAGTCTACTTTTCATGTGGCGGGTTTGGATGAGTCGGGGCTGGTGCCTTTTAAAGCATTTTTTCCTTATAGTTTCGTCTCCATAGATGTAGGATTTAAGTACTTGGGATTTTTTCTCAAGACCAATTGCTAAAAATCGAAGGATTGGCATTGTCTTATTAAAACGTTTGAAAGAATAATTGATCACTGTTGTAATCGATTGCTTACTCTAGGAGGAAGACTGGTGTTGATCAAGGTAGTTCTAGAGAGTCAATCGATGTGTCAGATTTCCATGGTTGTAGTTCTAATTATGTTCTGGTAAAACTTCATCAACTTATTTTCTGCTTTTTATGGTCGGGCTGTAGTGAGAAGAATCGATTACACCTTTGTAATTGGGAGACTATTGCTAGGAAAAACAAGGTTGGAGGGTGGGGGCTGAGAAATATTTCTTTTTTCAATAAATATTTAGCGGCCAAAACCTTGTGGAGAGGGTTGACCAAAGCAAAAATTTGGCACAAAGTCATAAAAGACAAGTATTTACCTTACTATTCGGTGTCAACTTGGTTTTGATCGGTCAATAGATCACAGGGAACATCATCACTGGTATGGAGAAATATTTTAAAAGCCTTACCTCTTTTAGATCATTGGTTGTGATGGAAACCTAGTAATGGAGAGGCAATACAAGTAGGTAGAGACTGTATTATGGGAATGGGACAACAATCTTTTTTATCTAATGAACTTCTTTCATATTTAAAGTTACAGTGTGTCACTTTTCTCTACCAAGAAGATAATATTACAATTACATATCCTCTAATTTCTTACTGGCAAGAGGTTTCTAATCTTGGTCTCTTCGGGGATCTAGCAACATAGTGGGAATATTACCAGAGCATTCTCTTGGGCGCAGGCATCCAATTAACCGATCTTGATGACGAATTGATGTGGTAGGGAGGATATGGGTCTAGGATTCCCTCAGTAAGTAATATTTATAGGGCACTCTCAGAGAGCATGTGGCATCATACAAAAAAAGGATGGAGCTACAAGTCGTGGAAGTGGAACATTTCTCTTAAAATAAAAATAAAAATTGTAGTTAGTCCTGAGAAACAAAGTTCTCACTTGGGAGAACTTGCTAGCAAAGGGGTGGGAAGAACCGAGTTTTTTCATTCTGTGCAGAACAAATATGGAGACTCAAAACCACTTGTTTATTCATTTTCCGTTCACACATCAAGTTTGGAACCTTCTTGTAGGGACCCACAAGTCTCGACTGCTTTGGTATGGGAACACAGTCGATGAATGTTTGTCAACATGGGTCCGAAAACACCCAAAATTGATCGAACTTCTAGTTCTTGTTTGTTGGTTCATATGGTTGGAGAGAAACATGCTCTTATTCAATAATGGGAACATTTCTCGTCATGGGGTGGCCTTTAAATCCATAGGATCTTTTAATTTTTTTGTATCATCTCAAAAAATCCAAAATGTTTACAGGGTCAGAAGGCCACCTCGGCTTCAGAAAATGATGGGGTGGTTTGATGGAGAAGCTACTGCTAATGGATCTATTATGGGAGCGGGAGGCATTATCATATTAAAATCTTCTACTTTCTATAAGTGGACCTTCAACACTGGAGCTGGGACAAATAATAGAGTTGAATTGTTGGGGGTCTGGGATACTCTTTTCTTGGCAATAAGATTACATATTACAGGTCTACATATTATTGGGGATTCTAAACTCATTATAGACTGGTGTAATGGATTTGCAAGCCTCCAGATCTTGGTGCTGGAAGGTTGGAAGGATCAAATTAAAAATCTGAGCACTCTGTTTGAAAAGGACTCTTTTAATCATGCCTACAAAGATTTCAATAAGGAAGGAGATGTACTTTCAAAGAAGGCACTTAGAGATCATAACCATTGTGAAGCGATTATCTACACTCAATGGGAAGATAACAAGCAAGGACCTTCTAGGTGCCTAAAAGTTTTCTGAACTTGGCAGGTTTTAGATGGCCTAAGCTGAATACATTTTTCTTTCTTTTATGCAGTTTACTAGTGTTGTTTGAATTTGTTTTGGATTTTTGTCAAAAGACTTGGGATTCTGGATCTTTTGATTATTCGAAAAGTTGTACTGACAACAATGATTTCTCAATAGTGTTGTCTTAGTTTTTGTGAAGATGTTTGAAAGTGGTTTTATTAGAGATGTAACCTTTTATATTTACTAATATAAAGAGTAATTTTCTTGTTTGGAAAAAAAATGACAACATCCCTTTAAATGCTTACTTAGTGTACAATATCAACAAGGGAGTTCTAGTATGAAAAATGTTTCAATGACAATCATTGGATCTAAAATAAGATATACATTATGAACCATTTATCTTATTTTGTGCTATTTTTATTTAGACGATAACACATCATTGTGCCAAGTTTGTGTCATGTGTGCTTCACTTGTGCTTGTAGGGTCCTCAATGGTTGTAATACCTATAGGAGATGATGGAGATTGCTAATGCCTCCACCATCTAATACATCATTAATGCCTTGAACCATTGGATAGTATGTGTTAGAGTGTAGGACAAAAGGCACTAAAACTACGTCTCTTTCCAGTGATAATTCTTGTTGTATTTTGAGAAAATTTCATGACATCATCACAATTCCACTGCGATTAGATTTTCTTGTGCAATTCATGAACAACCAAAAACTCTTGACCTTTTTTTTCTAGATCTAACAAATATGATATGAAATGGAGAATTTTGAGTGCAAGTATCAAATGCCTATGTGTAGGAAACACCTTTCCATCATTTAGACTTGGGTGGGTGCAAGCTACTGATTGTCTCTTATGACATGTTAGTGGCAATGCAAACATGGAAAAACAACAATCTGTTAACTTGGAGGGATTATTCAAGTTAATTTTAAAATGAATTTGAATATGATGTAAACACATGAAATGTAGGAAATCTAATTATCTTTCTGAATATATAATTTTTATTTATAGAATTTGTGAATAGTTATATGAAATTTGAGTTTTTATAACAATGTTATGTTATTTTTCAATAAAAATATAGTGTATATGTTTTCTCTAGTGTGGGTGTTGAATACCTTAACAATGGAATTTCCTTAAAAAAGTATATAATTGTAGAGAACCCATTCTTCTAGTGTGAGGTATTTTTTCAAAATGTATAATATTAATTTTATATTCTTTTAAAATTATGAAAGTCATTGTATCATTGAAATTACAATGTCTTGCATTAGTGTAGGCTATGAGGGTATTAACATTATCAAATTTTTATTTTTTTATTTTTTGTACTTTGTAGATATCAATCTCTTCTAGTGTATCCTATAACTTATTTTAAAAATGGTGAAGCTTATAAAAATTTATAGTAGAAATAAAAGAGGCATGTATTTTAGGATTCTAATAGATGTTGAGACAAAAATATATTAAAAATAGTAAACAATATCATTTTTTTTTAAATTATATATTTGGAATTTGCATACTCAACTTTATATGTGTATGTAATTTTATCGACAACATATTTGTGTAGTAGCCTATAGAAAATAATGTAAAAAATAGAGATATTGAGAGGTATTCTAAAAATGGAGTTTTTAGTGTATTTGTAGACCAAACCACCAAGTTTGTCATCCCAGACCTAAACCTGAAGAAACCAACTCAACAAATACATACCCTAGAGTAATCACTACCACCGAAAAAGAAATTAAATGAAAAGAGCATGTGTGTGTTTCAAGAACACACACACCCTTTAGGAACACACATACATTTATGGATCATGCATTTGTTCTTACTAACACAACATCTGTAACATGCCCAATATAATCCCTGGTTTAATTAATGCATAATGTAGATATAAATGTGGCTATGGAAAAACAATGTAAATGTGAAATGTATTTCTTGAATTGTAAATAAATATAATGTAATATTAGTTTATAGGATATGGACAAGAGGGGGAGTGCCTAGAGAGTGTCCAAGAAGGATCCAAAGGGAAATAATTTATGGGTATTAATTCAAAACCATTTTTTGGTTGAGTGTATGAGAGCCCAATCATTGAATATTTGATTCAGATTATTTTGAGAACGACATGAAGACAAAAATATAACCAATATATAAAAAGGAAATACACAGAGATAATGCAAAGAACACAGAAATATAGTGAAACCAAACTTCTATTAATGAACAAGAGAGAGAAAAACATTGTAGAACAAAAACGTAGAGAACACAAAAATATAATGAAACCTAACTTCTATTAATGAACAAGAGAGAGAAAAACATTGTAGAACAAAAACTGGCAGAATGGGGTAGCTTATGTCTGAAAAGAAAGAGATGTTGGGTACGCTTCATTCACAAAAAGCTTTACATCACACTCCATTGCATGCTTAAAGGGTCGAGTCCTTCACCTGAATTATATATGAGAGAGTGAGAGGAGAACAATTCTCATGATGCATGTGGGATAAATTGGACTAAGTTTATAAAATTCCATAGGCATGTAAAACACTAGGACTTCCCATGTGGTCACCCATCCCAGTGCTACTCTAGCCTGAGCATGCTTAACTACAGAGTTCTAATGGGATCCAATTCATTAACGTCATGTTTTAGGAATGTATATAAAACCACTAGGTAAACATTACATGATGTCTGCAATTAACAAATGAATATGACATTACATTCCATTCCCCATCAAAAGGGTGAATATCATGGTTTATCAAAACCACAGGCTCAAAATGGTGATTCAGTGGAAAAGGTGGATGGCCATAGAGATCCATCTGGATCATTCCTCCCCCCTTAGGAAGCAATGGTCCCCATTGCGTCAAGTTCTCATGGGATATGGGGAGACTTTTGCTAAATCTGAAGCTTGGTGCGTTGCTTGCCTTGTTGAAGAAGTTGTCCTTCTTAACTTGTTGAAGGTTGTCATGAACCTGTTGTTGGAGGGGTTGGATATATTCAACAAATATAGCTGCATGATCTACATGAGTGTGGGAGGACTATGTCGATGAAGATGCAGCATGAAGAGTATGAAGGGTTTTGTTATAACCTTGCTTCACTGGGCAGTGTGGAGGCACCCTCATAGGTGCAGCAAGAACATCTTGGTACTCTTCTACAATCTTATCGATTATCTTATGTTGGATAGAAAGGTCTTGGGTTGAGTTTGTAGTGGTTGTAGTGGTTGCAGTGTCCTTCTATTCACCTTCTAATCATATTGTGAAGAGTCTAAACTTTTTAGTATAAGAGATTAATTTGTGGCATTGTTTTGGTGAGACAATAGTCGGAACTACCTATGGTATCATGTATAGCTGACCCCCTAGAGTAAAAATGACGCCATGGGGTCGAGACTCATAAACATCATGATACCTCCACATATATGAATAGCTTAATAGAACATCACATACTTCCAGTGGGGCAACATCACACAATACCTCATCCTTGAAGGGCTTAATGTTGTAGGACATGCGACACTGCTGGATGACACGAAGATATTGACCTTGGTGAAGCCATCTAATGTTTTATGGTTGTAGGTGTAGTTTTGTTGGAAAATCCAACTGCTTGACAACCTATGTTGAGATGATGTTCTTTTGGCTTCCGCTATTAACAATAAAATGCAACGGGGTCCCATTTACCCACATTTGTGAATGGAAGAGTCGCTCCCCCTCCTCAGGATCCTCTTCTGATTGGATTGTTGCAGTTGCGACTGTAGCAGTGCATTTTGCATCAATGATCTGTCTCCTTTTATTGTTTTCTAAATCAGATTCCAAGTCGGGGTTCGACCGTTTTTCTTTGAGTTCAGCCACCAATGATTTTATTGAGAAAAATTCATCAATCTTGTGCCAAGAGATGGTGTGGAACTCACACCACTTTTCAGTGTCTTTCTTAGACTTCATGTTACCCTTGTTTTGTTGAATCTGGAACTAGATCTATTGAGGTTGGCCTTTGTTTCTCGGTCCTTCATTATGTGAGTTAGATTTTTCTTTGCCATGCTTCTCCCACTTACTCTGCTACTTGAATTTCTTCTCCATTTTGAATGCATATCGATAAACAACTCCCAATGAGGAGATGTCTAAGGAATCCATATATGTTTGGATGTACCTGTGTAGACCACTGCGATACATCAAAACCAGGTGTCTCTCAGAGTCTTTGATACCCATCTTTGAGCGAAAGGTATGAAAGATGTTGGTGTACTCTGACACCATCTGGTCTCTTTTCTGACGTAGAGTTGTCCATCTCATGTATTGGTCATCATAGTTTCCTCCTTTAGGGCATCCACAAAGGCCTCCCAAGTGGGTTCTCTCCCAAATAGTGTACATTCATCCACAGTTTACCTCTCCTAGTAACCTTTCCACAAAGTTCACATGGGGAAGTGATTTAAGGAACGTGAAGGTGATATTTTCACTGTCAAAATTTTTTTGGACAGAGTAATAACCATCTAGCAGATTCAACCATTTTTCTAGAGAATCTGCATCTATCTGACCTTCAAATAAGGGGATACCAAAATTGAATTGCACCTTGAAGGGTGTCGCACTTGCAAAATGGCTTCTTGTCGAATATGGCTCAATCGTCTCCATCGATAGTCTTCGAAGGATCTGAGCAAAGTTGTCCATCATCTCGTTCCTCTGTCACATGAGGGATTCCTCGAGCAACGTCTTGAAAGGATCTCATGCTTTGTCATATCTCTTTTCTTCCACCATGAGAGGTCTCTTGGGATGGAAAGAGCATTTTTCCTCAAGAAAAATTAGCTCGAGATCCAACTCTCTATACCCTGACCTCGTCGGGGACCTCCTATAAGAAACGACAAGGAGCATCCTGCTCTGATACCACTGATCTAGATTATTTTGAGAACGACATTAAGAAAAAAATATAACCGATATATAAAAAGGAAATACACAGAGATAATGTGAAGAACACAAAAATATAGTGAAACCCAACTTCTATTAATGAACAAGAGAGAGAAAAACACTCTAAAACAAAAACTGGCAGAATGGGGTAGCTTATCTCTAAAAATATTTGAAAAGAAAGATATGTTGGCTACACTTCATTCACAAAAAGATTTACATCACACTCCATTTCATGCTTAAAGGGCCTCCTTCACCTCAATTATATATGAGAGAGTGAGAGGAGAGAAATTCCCATGATGCATGTGGGATAAATTGGACTAAGTTTATAAAATGCCATGGGCATGTAAAACACTAAGAATTCCCAGGCAGTCACCCATCCTAGTACTACTCTAACCTGAGCGCACTTAATTGTAGAGTTATATTGGGATCCGGTGCATTAACGCTATGTTGTATGCATGTACATAAGATCACTAGGAAATCATTACATAATGTCTGTAATTAACAAATGAATATGACACTACATTCCATTCCCCATCAAAAGGGTGAATATCATGGTTTATTAAAACCATAGGCTCAAAATGGTGATTTAGTGGAAAAGGTGGATGGACACCGAGATCCATCTAGATAAATATCTGTCATAGGGTGGGTGTGAGAGTCACATCCCATAGTTATTAGAGAGCATGGGGATGAAGTTCAATCAACTTTGGGAAAAGTGAGTAGTCAAATATATTGGGAAATGTGAATAAATTTGTATGGTTAGTAATAGGAAGTTTTACAAGTGGAGTTTTTTACATGAACAACAAGAAGAGAAGAGGGGAGAAGAGATTTGGAGCTAGAACAACAAGGCTAGGCGAATTCTGGAGCACATTGTAGCATGTTTGGAGCATTTTGGAGTTGAAAATTAAAGAGCCAGGTTGTCAGACCTGAAGAATGAACTTCTAGGTGAGTTGCAATGTATGAGCGAGTGTTTTCTATTTTTTGTGCTGGTAGTTTTTCTTGGTAGTGATTGCCCTTGATTTCCAAGTAGAGAGATTCATAGCTACCTAAGCTAGAGAGACCCTGATAACTGAATGGGACACACGATGGACTGAGAGAAGTGAAGGGGTACATTCCTTGGATTGGGTAGGTCATGAGGAAGAGAGTTGGAGGAAATTTGAGATAGTTGTAGGATAATACCAGTGGGTTGTGTGATATTGAGATGTGAGAGTATTATGAGAGGCAACCTTATTTTGTGTATTCCTAGCCCTAGCTCAGGGGTGACATGTTGTTGAGATTTGGAACAATGGTTCTATGGTTGGGTGGAACATCCTTCCTAGGAAGGTGGTTGCAGAAACTCTATTTTAAAGATAAGTGTTTATCTATGTTGTTGAGTTATTTAAGAGTTCATGGATTTGCATTTCATCCTTGGATGATAATGGTTTTATTTGATGCTATAGATGTTTTATTGGTTTCATTTATTCTTGTTTAGAATGTTGTAGTTGCATTTAATTATGGTCATTAGAATATGGTTGTAAATGTGAATAATTTTTAGCTGGTAAGCTACATGAATCTATTTAGGGAAATATTTTTTCGAATTTATGTGTTTTTTCACGTAGTAATGTTCCATGGTTAATCTAGGGAACATTACAGAATGGTATCAAAGCTCAAGGTTCAACATTGATCTTGTATGGGTGTTGGAGTAGGCTATTTTTCATAAGTCTTGGGAATCAAACAAGAACGGATTGTGCGACATTTTGGCTAAGGAGTAGTGTACACACAAAGCAGTTGGAGCATGTTCAGGATTTAGTGTGCAAAAGGAGGAAAGTAGTTAGGATTTTGGGGAATTTTGTCCACATTGTAACGGGTTTAGAACTATTGTAAAGATATAAATTGTAGTGGGTTTTTGGGTAGAAGTAGTTAAGTTTTGAAGTTAGTTTTGGAGTGAGAGATTGAGTGAATAGTTAGCTAAGTATCCGGGTTTTATGAGTGATCACTGAGGTTTTTCAGGACTTAGGCTCGCACTGCAGCAGAACGAATGAGGCAGGTTTGGGTAATGTTAACTAATACATCTTATTGTAAGTGCAATGTGAAACTATAAGGAGATTGCTAATGAATAAAATGAGAATCTGACCGTTGTGGACATAGCCTAGTTTGGGGTGAAACACGTTAAAACCTTGTGTCTTGATGTGTTTTTTTGTGTGTTATGATGCATATGATGTTTATCATTACTGCATAATGAAGATAAAGGTCTAGTATTCTTAATATGATTAATGATGAATGAATGAAGGTTGAGTGGAGTCATTTCTTACATAGGGTATATTGAATGATAATTAAAGGTTAAGTAACAAAAAATGCACACACAGTAGATGAATGGATAATGCATAGTATGGTTATGTTGAATTCCTCACTTCCCCTCATCACTACAAAAACTTGGTTCTTGCAACCCCTCTAGATGCCTCAGGTGAGACTTCACTTGCTTGCAGGTGATGCCAAAAGGGTCAATTTGTAAGTTTTTTTTTTGTTATTAATGATTACCCTGGGTTTTCCCACTGCACATTTACATGACCCTTTTCCTACGCCTTTTACCAATGAAGTATTGCAAAATGTAGAGGGTCAAGACGCTTACTCTTTTATGGATGGATTCTCAGGATACCAAGAGATCAGGATTGTGCAAGAAGACCGATATAAGACAACATTTGTGACATAATGGTGTTGTTACCAGTACACAATTATGATGTTTGGGTTGAAGAATGCACCAACAATATTTTCCAAAGTAGTTTTTGCAGCTTTGAAAGAGTTCATTCATAAATTTTTAGAAGTGTTCTTAGATGACTGGATAGTATTTAGTCTATTAAAAAATCATATTGAACTTTTGTGCTTAATGTTGGATAAGTGTAGGCAATCCCAGATCTCATTGAATCTGAAGAAATGCATTTTTTTTGTGCCTTTTGGAATCTTCTTGGGCCATGTGGTTTGTAAACATGGATTGTTAATGGACCCTACAAAGATAATCGCGATTGTTGATTTTCCACCACCAATTTAAGTGTGATAGTTGAAATCTACATTGGTTCATACATGATATTATAGAAATTTTATCAAAGGATATGCACATATCACATACCCTATGGAAAATTTACCGAAGAAGGAAGTGAAGTATCAGTTGAATGACAATTGTCAAAAGAGTCTCGATAAATTGAAATAGAATATGGTCACCGCGTCGATTCTAGTTTTTCCTAACTGGAGAAAATCATTTCATGTACATGTTGATGCATCATTGATAACATTAGGAGTATTTTTGGCACATCCAGGTGAAGGAGTTAGACCACCTGATTAAATTCGCTAGCAGGGAGTTATCATCTACAGAAAAAAAACTATACTACGATAGAATGAGAAGGTTTGGTAATGGTGTATTTGTTGCGTAAGTTTATAAATTACCTAATTGGATCTCACTTCAAGATGTATAAAGACCACTCTATGCTGAGATCCCTAGTGAACAAGACAATGTTGGGGGGTATAATATGCAGATGGTTATTATTGTTCCAGGAATATGACTTCGAGGTGATCATGAAACTAAGAAAGTTTAACTCAGGACATGATCATTTTCCATGCATACTGTCAGGAGAGGATGCATGCAACTTGGATGATAGTTTACCGGATGCACACTTATTTGCAACTCAGATGGTGGATGACTCTTTTGTAGAAATAGTTCAGTGTTTTAGCAAAGGAGTGTCCCCATCAGAATTCATACTGGCATAGAAGAAGAAACTTGTAGGGAAGGCAATAGACTGTCAGCTGATAGTAGGAAAACTTTACAAGTTAGGAGCAGACGATATTCTGTGACATTGTGTATTAGAGAACGAAAGAAACATGGTACTATTTGAGGCACATGAAGGGGTTGTAGGGGATCACTGTGCAGGAAAGGAAACAAATTAGAAGATTATGCACATAGAATTATGGTGGCCTACCCTTCATGGATATGCAAAAGAATTTTTCCAGAGTTTTGACATATGTAAGAGACTTGGGAATCCTTCTAGGAGAGATGAAATTCCCTTAGTTCCTCAAATGACATTACAAGCATTTGAAAAATGTGAAGTGCAATTTTTGGGTCGACTAATCCACCAGCTAAGAGGTCGGGGCCTAGGTACATCATTATTTCGACAAACTACTTAACCTTATGGGTCAAGGAAGAGGCAGTCATATACTATAGTGCAGAGATAGTTGCATGATTTTTATTCAAAAATGTAGTCACACGGTTTGGATGCCCAAGAGTATTTATGAGTGATCATGGAACTTAATTTGTGAATAGGACTATTGCAGCATTAACAGAGGAATTTCAGATCCATCATCATAAGAGTACACCATACCATCCCCAGGAAAATGACACAGTAGAATCCTTCAATAAGATTCTAGAACATGTGCTGACAAAGGTTTGCAATGTAACTTGGAATGAATGAGAATTGAAGGTTCCAATAGTATTATGGGCATATAGGACCATAGGAAATAATATGCCAGGACACACTCCATTTTGGTTGATGTATGGACAAGAGGATGTGATGTAAGAGAATCGTCATCAACATTCATCAAGCCGAGTGTAGGACAACTTAGCATCAAGTGCGCATTCAAAATGTTTTGATACCCAAGGAGAGTGAATCAAATTGATATTTTGAAAATATTGTAATTAAAGGAGATTTTAGTGTTTTGAGTCTTGAGCCATTATATGAGGCCACCAAAGATTGTAATTTTCTTAATCTTTAGTTGTAGGATTGTACAGATATTGAGCAGTGACTCGTATCTGAATTGGAATTTCCATCTATTGTAATAAGCCTTAGTGGGAAAATGCTTATATTATGATATGATAACACTAGAGTAGAGGCAAGGAAGGCTTGAGAATTCCCTCTGTGTATAAATATATGTAATCTGTGCCAAAATGAGGCTGCTAAAGATAATTGTATTTTGTTGATGAGAATTGTTATTTGTTGCTAAACTTATTGTGAATTATTGTCAAAGAGAGGTTGAGAGCTGCAAGAACTCTTTGTAAGAATAAAGGAATGTAATAGAGGAGGGTTTCTTTCAGAATTTGAGTTTGTACAGGTTTTCTTATGAGTTAATTGGGTAATGTGCATTATTTTTCTTTCTATTTTTGACATGCATGTGTGTGCATTTCATGGTTAATTGAATGAACCAATAGTTTTCTTTAAGTTTCAATTGTTTCTCTTCTGAAATACTGGTGCAAGGAGTGAACAGTAGCCACACAAGGAGTACAAGGGAATAGTTGTTTTCAGACTTAGAAGCTCAGAAGAGATAAAGTTGAATTGTGTAGAGTGAGTGCAAGGAGTGCACATATACTCATCTGAGTATAAAAGCTCGAGAAGATCCTTGCAAGGTGTGCACAGGGCCGACACTTAGTCAAGTGTTGTAGAGTCTTGGAGATCACAAGCGCAAGGAGTGCATGAGAAGATTTTATTAAAACACTTCAAGTGTCAAGTTTCAGAGGAGCACAAGGTGTGTGTAGAAGACCCAAATCATTTGAGTGTTGAAATCTCAAGAGGGAGAGAAACCATAAGTATTTGAAGGGAAGAATCCTTTCATTTTCAAGGTCAAGTGGATGAGATCCACCTGAGGAGGAGTTAAACCTTTCCTAGATGTCAGATATGGGAAAATTGCATGGGTATTAACCCTTGAATTCCTTTGAACTCCGTGTGTTCAAATATTTTCGAGAAAGTGTTGTGTAGGAGACAAATTTTCTGAAGTTTTGTGATCCAGAGTGAATATGGACCATTCATCTATGAGGACATGTGTCCATAGTTCGGAGGACCGACTATTTGGGATAACTAGAGCATGGTTGCAAGGACATATAAGACTCTTGAAGATTCAAAAAGAAGAATACATCCCAACCATTGATAGATGGGGGATACATGGCGATAGATATTGGAGTCTGGGGACTAGACACTCCAAAAGGTTTAAGGTGT
Organism: Picea engelmannii; assembly: GCA_009831015.1. Classification (NCBI taxonomy): domain Eukaryota; kingdom Viridiplantae; phylum Streptophyta; class Pinopsida; order Pinales; family Pinaceae; genus Picea; species Picea engelmannii. The sequence goes on from ML810105.1 coordinate 148,872, forward strand.
ATTGTGTTTTGGGTTGAAAAATATTGAATGCTTGAAGGCCAGAGTAGATCTCGACCATTGGTTAGGAGGGACACATGGAGAGTGGATCCATCCTCCGCTAATTTGGTTTCAAAGGTATTGTGAGTTGGAGTAGCCAGAACTCCCAAATTTCGGAGTTTTGAAGCAAATCATAATCATTGATTGTGGACAGGATGAGAACCATCGATTCATTTCCTTTCGCAAATTTGGGAATTCGTGAGTTTGAAAGGAAGTATAAGTTGGGATTTGAAAGGTCCCAGAGCTCAGAGCATTGAAGCTCTTAATTCTTTGGTAAAAAGAATATTGTCCCATGGTTTCGGCTGAGAGTTGTGTGGAGGACTTTGCTGGCATATAAGGACCCTCGCTAGCATATTTTAAGTGTGGGGAAAAGGTAAAGTACCTTTGAAGAAGAATTTTGAGGGATCAATAGGAGTCTAAGAGCTAATTCAGCTCCATACTATGAACGATCCTAGACCGGGAGGTCGTTAAAGCCCCTGGGGAGGTGGGGAATTGCGTCAAGATATTATGTCGATGGAGTTTATTGTACCAAGTCTGTGCATTTCTATGATGGAATAGCTTACATATTTAGGCATAGTGGAAAAAATACTATCAAAAATAATGGAATTAGAAGAAGATCATTTTTTTGTAGGTTTCCATCAACAAGTACAAAAATCATGTAAGAAAGCTTGGTATGACAAACATATCAAACAAAAGAAATTTCAGAAAGGAGACTTACTGTTACTTTATGATAACAAGTTTCTGAAACACCTAGGGAAGCTCCAGATGCATTGGTTAGGACCATACATGATAAGGTTCGTTACTAAAGCAGTTTTTTTTCATCTAGAGAACTTGGATGGAGAAATTATGGAAGGACAAGCTAACGAAAGTAGGATGAAACTATACAGGGAAAATTGTGCTTTTGCACACTAGTCTGAACAACACAGAATGTGTACCATAGTGTATTATAGGGTAGGTAGAAAAATAAAGTCAAAGTGAACAAAAGAAGAAAAGAAATAAAAGTGTTTGAAGTATGAGATAGAAGGTTGGAATCCAGAGAACGTCACAGTGACAAAGTAAATAGGGAGGATCTATGTGCAATAAGCAAGATTGGAATGCGATAGAAGAAGATTCATAAAGAGAGAAAATAATTTACGACAATCCATGATGAGACATGCAATAAAGAGTGAACATGACGATGAAGCATGTAGATTTTAACCTTGTACAATATTTTACTGCAAACATATTTTCAATAAAAGAACAAAAAATATACAATGGAAAATACACACATTACACAAATATTTTTCCCCTGGAAACCCAAACCGGGAAAAACAACATATTTTATATTCATTCATAGTGATACATTTTTTACAATACAATATACATATAGGAGTCAACGACATCTAAAACCCTAACCTAATGACCTAGATTAGTCAAAAAACCTAATTCCTTAACCAGAAATAGAAAACCATCGACAAAAATCATGTGTTAAAAAAAAGTCCAACAATGGACACAAAAATCAAGGTGACATGAAAAACGAGGCAAAAATGCGACGCATTTCTCGAGGAATTTTTTTTTTCTCAGGGACGCTGCCCTTGAAACTCTGCATGCCCATCACAATGTACCAAACACTAGGGCTAGTCATGCAAAGAATATAACACATACCCAATATTCTCCTACTTATTGTTTTCTTTGCATATAGGGGATCACATGGTTACATAGTCAACAATCTAGGGAAGCAATGCCCATGGATCCTCTACACCAAGATAACTTCTTAGTGCACACATATTTTGTTAATGAATCTGCAACATTCTTCAAAGTGTCCACCTTCATCAACAACACTTTATTTTCTTCAACCATGTCTCTCATAAAGTTATATTGAATATCAATATGCTTTGTCTTTGAATGATAAGCCAGGTTCTTCGCCAGAAAAATTGCACTCTGACTGTCACAATATATCCTTATAGCTTGTTGTAAAAACCCAATACTTTAACACAATATTTGTAACCATACTTATTCCTTAATTGCATGAGTGGCTTCCATGTATTCAACTTCTGTAGCTGAAAGTGCCACTACAGACTGTCTTTTTCTCATCCAACTAATTTCTCCTCCAAACAGGTTAAACACATACTCGCTTGTAGATCTCCTATGATCGAGATCTCCAGCCCATTCTACATCCACAAATCCATGTATGTCCAACACTATGTTCAATACTAGTCTTCCTTGGTAGCACAATCCATAGATAATAGTGCCACACAAATACCTGAAAACCCTTTTTACTATTGCTCAATGATCCTTCCCTAGTTTTGACATGTACCTGCTCAAAAATCCCACTGCATGTGTAATTTTTGGTCTAGTATAGACCATTTCATACATAAAACTACCAACTACACTCGCATATGGAACATGATAAATGTCCTTCTCCTCTTCCTTTGTCTTGGGACACTGATCCGCAAATAACTTTACACCAACAAGAATAGGGACCTTGACTGGTTTACATTCCTACATATTAAAACTCTGCAATATTGTCTCAACATATTTTCTATGATTTAACTAGAGTTTCCTCTTTTTCTGATATCTTTTAATTTCCATGCCCAAAATGAAATTTGAAGCACCGATATCCTTCATGTCAAATTTAGAGGACAACTGATTTTTCACACCCTGGATAATCTCCTTGTTCTTTCTTATCAACAACATGTCATCCACATACAAGACCAAATAAATCAAATGATCACCAATTAATTTAAAATACACACAATAATCCTCTTTGCCTCTTGTGAATCCAAGTCCCAGCATATAAGTATCAAATTTTTGATACCACATCCTTGGTGATTGTTTTAAACCATACAAGGACTTTTTCATCTTGCATACCAACTCCTTATTTCCCTTCACAACAAAGCCTTATGGATGCTTCATATAGATTTATTCTTCCAGATCCCCATGTAGGAATGTTGTCTTCACATCCATCTATTATACCTCAAAATAAAAGGTACCAGCAATATATAACAAAAATCTTATAGAAATTAACTTGGAAACATGAGAAAAAACTCACCAAAATTAATTCCCTCAACCTGGGAATAACCCTTTGCTACTAACTGAGATTTGTATTTTTCCACTTTTCCTTCTGCATTCAGCTTCTTTTTAAATACCCATTTTCTTCCAATGGGCTTTCTTCTAGTCAACAACTCCACTAGATACCAAGAATCATTCTTATCCAAGGCTGCCATTTCTTCATCCATGGCCTTTTTCCATAGCTTTACATCCTTTGAATCCACTGCCTCCTTGACAGTTCTAGGATCATCATTAGTAATAGAAAAAGAAAAATTTGAATGGAAATAAGATGGAGTATACCTTTTCGGTAACCTTATTTCTCTAACTGATCTCCTCAATACTAGAGTATGAGGATCTTCTTCTTTTGATTCATGTTCTTCTGTATATTCTAATTCATCATCCTTTAAATCAAACTCTATTTTCTATGGTTCTTCCTTACTTGGTAGGACTTCTTGTTTAATAAAATCCTTCATTTCTCTAAATACCACATCTCAGATATACCCAACCTTCTTAGTTTTTGGGTTCCAAATCTTATAACCTTTGAGACCATATTTATACCCAATAAAGATACACTTTTCATCCTTCTTATCTAGATTACTCCTATTTTCCTCTAGAACATGAAAATTGGCCTCATAAGAAGGTATAGGAGTAAGCTAGATAATGAGGGTCTTCGACTACTACACAGTAAAGGTACTACTACACAGTAAAGGTATGGTTGAAGGTTTCTTACCAGTCCATACCTCTTGTGGAGTCTTTTCATCCAATGATGATGAACGTGATTTGTTGACCAGGTAACATGTAGTACCCATTGCCTTTGCCCATAATTATTTTCCTAACCTGACACCACTGAGCATGCACCTTTCTTTTTCCATCAACATCGTGTTCATCCTTTCTGCAAATCCATTCTGCTAAGGTGTATATGGAGTATTATTTTTCCTTTCTATACCACACTTCTTACAAAATTATTCAAATTCATTCCCGCAAAACTCTTCATGATTATCTTTCCTCAACACCTTTATTATCTTCTCTATTTGATTCTCAACAAGAGCCTTAAACTCTTTAAAACTATCAAAGACTTCAGATTTATTCTTGAGGAAATATATCCAAGTATTCCTCAAGAATTCATATATAAATGAGACATAGTACACATATTTTCCCAATGATGGAACTGACACATGTCCAAATACATCATTGTGAACTAGTTGTAAAATTCCTTTTTCCCTCATTGCACCAGAGAGGAATCTTACCCGATTCTACTTCCCATATACACAATGTTCACAAAAATCAAAACCCAGAGAGATTTAGACATACCTTCAACCATACCTTTATCGTGTAGTGGTCGAAGACCCTTCTCTCCGATATGCCCTAGTCTTTGATGCCACATAATAACCTTTTATCTAGAGATTGCAGGAGTTATTTATTATTCAAATCCAATATCAGGAACAATGGAAATATTACACCCATCACTAATAATGCTTCCTTGTATCTTATACAGAGTTCTAAACTGAACTCCCTTCAACAACACCATTTCTCTTTGAACCATCCTGCGAGTTTCCTTTTCAAATATTGTTTTTACCCCTGCGTCGTCCATTTTTCTTACATAAATCATATTTCTAGGCAATCCTGAGATGTGAAAAACACCAGGTAGTGTTCCAATCCTTCCATATATGAGATTCAACTTGACTTTTCCTCGACCTATGATCCTGGTTGTCGAGTCATCACCTAGGAAAACATTACCTCCATCATACCTTTCATATTCACATAACCACTTCCTGTGGGGAGTCATATGAAAGGATGCACCT
>ML810106.1:9187-22304 GCA_009831015.1 Picea engelmannii
TATATATATATAGAGAGAGAGAGAGAGAGAGATAGATAGATAGATAGATAGAGAGAGAGAGAGAGAGAGAGAGAGAGAAACTTGTATGTCTATAATTTCAAGGATTCAAAGGACCTTGCATTGCAAATAATTGGTGTGTTTTATGGGTGGCATGCTTCATATAGAAGTGAAACGATAATTATTTGGAACCCATTATATTCAATAACCATGAATCATATAAAGGATACATGAACCGATAAATTCAAGGAAGTATAAATCTGTTAGGGTCATAACCCGCACATAGGTAGATCAATATATTCATATGTAATAAAGGTCAATATTAATAAGGCCTTTCAATAAAATAGAATAAGGAAAATGTAAGAAGACCTAATAGAAGCTTCCTCTTCTAGAAGGATATTGCTCTAGATGCTTCTCTTGATATACATATTTAGTATAAATAAGGGTCGAGGGTATGAAAACCCTAGCTTGGAGTTTATTGTAACAGAGTGTTGCTCCACTAGAGGTTCCCCCTCAAAGAGGCCTATGAACATTGCTTTCTGAATCAAAGTGTTATTTTTGTTGTTGTTCTTATATCATTTCTGTGTTATTGTGGAGATTATGTTGGTTATATTACCGTTATTCTTCCATTTCTATCATTTTACTTATGTTCTGCATACTTTTTTTATCTGGTATATTAAAAGTGGTATCAGAGCACTTTCCTTGGCAGAAATTGTGGGAATTTTTTTTCAGGGTAGAGACATATTCCGGCATATTTAAGCCACAGAGATCTGTCGTTATGCGCATAAACCCACGATTGAGGGATTCATACACACAATAAATACAAGTGGTTCTTAAGCGCACATTTGTTGGCCACCCTTGTAACCCTTGTTGGTACCCCTTCAAGTGGTAGCGCATCAGACAACACCTGTGTATGGATCAGCCTAGATTTATTGAAGCCCTCTTTAGATAAACCAATCGGCCGCCTGACTGCTATAGTGCCACCGAGAACAACACTCGGGAAGATACTCTCTAGTACCTAGGTAGTCGGGTAGTATAGCTAAGGGTACGATCTGCCCTCCTTAGTTAGTGCCTTGAGATATTGGGTTGAGCATCACTGTTGGACCCCACACATATATCAGAGAGCTATAGCACAGGGAAAACCCTTGTCTGTAGAACCCTTGAATACCTAACCTTTGGGGGTCAGAAACATAAACAAATTAAAACAAACAAGATCTATTTCCACGCAACTGTGTTCAGGTTGTCAAGAAAATACACATTTCTTTCTGGTTAAGAATTTGGGGATTTCATCACTACAGTATTCTTCAGATCAGAATATAACTCCGCAGGTGTAAAAAAAATATATATATATAGAAATTTTTTCACCATTATTTGAGACCTATTCCATTGGATTCATCTCTTCTCCCTTATCACATTCATCCATATCATTTTTCAGAAAATATTTTGACCCCGCCAACCCCTTTTTAATTCACCCATCCTCATGGCCCATACCCATAGCCAAGACCTGGAAGCTCGCTTCAACACCTTGCAATCTGGTTTCCTCAAGACCCAAAAAGAATTGAAACAACTCAGTGCTATTGTTGCCTCCATCAATTCATCCATTAATAAAACCATAAATACAACTATGCAATCCTCAATGGAGGAAGTCAAACAAGAATTGACCACCCAACTTGAATCCGTCTTTGCATCACTCTGCATCAAACTGAAGATCCCTATAGATGACCCTTTCTCTGATGCACCTCCAAATACTGAAGGTGAACATTCCTCCCATTCCCATACCTTTCAGCCCCATCACTTTCAACGTGACCTACGCCTTCCATGGGTGGATGTGACCAAATTTGATGGCTTGGACCCCACTGGTTGGGTCATCCAAATGGAACATTATTTCTCTTTATATGTCATTACAGATGACTTGGCCAAACTCTGGTATGGTGTTCTCCATCTAGATCAAGAACGCTGGCAATGGTGGAAATGGAGAAAAACTTCACGTCAAGGGTATATTGCTTGGACCCAATTTGTGACTAAGCTTTATGAACACTTTGACACTAACACCAACCATTTGGGACATTTGACAAAGTTTAAACAATCAGGAACAGTAGAAGACTTCATAGCTACCTTTGAGCGCCTGACTTTTAGAACAAAGGGCATGAATTATGCTTTCTTTCGAGAGTGTTTTATCAGTGGCCTTAAGGAGGATATTCGAGCCCATGTCCTCATGGATCGACCTTCGAGTTGGGTGGAGGCTACTAAAAAAGATAAAGAAGCACAACAAGTTGTATCCTCTCAAAACCGTAAACCCTCCTTTATCCCTCGCCCTAAACCCGTAAACCCCACTACTCCCTTGGCCCCATTAAAGATCCAAAAATTGACCAAGCCTAAAATGGATGAATGCCAACTCAAAGGCCTTTGTTATAATTGTGATGAAAAATATTTCTTGGGCCACAAGTGTAAGTAACAAAATATTTTTATGGCCATCTCTAAGGATATTTTGGAAGAGGATGTTGAAACTCCCCTTGTGGTTGAGTCACCTAAATTCACTGACATAACCCCTCCCTCAGACCCTCCTGAAGTGGAACCGATCATTTCCCTCAATGCTCTCACTGGCTTCTCTGCCCCCCAAACCGTCAAGTTAATCGGTTACATAAAGCATCGGAAGGTCATCATTCTGGTTGATAGTGGAAGCACCCATAATTTTATTCATCGCCACATTGCCCAAGAAACTCATTGCTACATCCATGCTATCAACAATTTCCAAATCATGATTGCCAATGGCGGTTCCATGAAATTTGGAGGGCATTGTGAAAATGTGCATCTCCAAATCGGTGACTACCACCTAAAATCCCATATGTTTGCTATCGACATGGGTGGTTGTGACATTGTGTTGGGTGCAGACTGGCTAAGCAATTTGGGTCCCATTCTCATAGATTTTAAGGCATTAACCATGAAATTTGACCAGAAAGGACACCAATATAAATTCCAAGGCATCACGGCTGGTTCACCTGAGGTCATTAGTTCCCATCGCATGGAAAAGATTCTCAAAAAAGGTCATTATGGTGTCATTTCCCAACTCCATGCCATACCAGCAACATAGACACCCTCGGTGTTGGAAGACCTCCAAGCCCTCCTTTCTAAACACAAAATGGTGTTTTCCACTCCCCAAGGATTCCCTCCTTCCTGCGGTGTTCATGATCATTCCATTCCCCTTGTACCCAAAATCCTTCCTCCCAATATCTTTCCATATTGCCACCCCTTTTTAAAAAAAAATGAAGTTGAGAAAATGGTCCAGGAACTCCTTACTGCAGGCGTTATCTACCCTAGTATGAGCCCTTACTCTTCTCATGTAGTCATGGTCATGAAGAAAGAAGGTTCTTGGAGAATGTGTCCTGACTTCCGTGCCCTCAACAAACTGACCATTAAAGACAATTTTCCCATTCCTGTCATTGATGACCTCCTAGAGGAATTGAGTGGCACCTAATTCTTTACTAAACTTGATCTTCGCTCGGGCTATCACTAGATACATGTGAAGAAGGCAAACATTCCCAAGACATCCTTTTGAACTCATGAGGGCCACTATGAGTTTTTGGTCATGCCCTTTGGCTTATGTAATTCCCCCTCCACCTTCCAAAGACTTATGAATCATGTCTTCCATCATTTTCTTCATGATTTTGTATTAGTTTTCTTTGATGATATCCTAATCTATAGCAAAACCTGGACATACCATCTTACTCATGTGGATCGAGTTCTCCGTCTACTCTCTCAGCATAAACTTTTCTTGAAACAGTCTAAATGTGCTTTTGGTGCCTTAGAAGTAGAATACTTGGTTCATCTGGTTGGCAAGGATGGCATTAGGGTGGATACAAAAAATATTGAAGCTATGCAAGACTGGTCGCACCCAAAGACTCTCAAAAGCTAGCGTGGATTTCTGGGCTTAACAGGGTATTATCGCAAGTTTGTTAAGAATTATGGCAAGATTGCAGCACCTATCATGGCTCTCCTCAAAAGAACTCTTTCACTTGGACTCTAGCTACTGCTCAAGATTTTCAAACCTTGAAGATGGCCATGCACCACTCCGGTTCTAGCCCTTCCTGATTTCACAAATACCTTTGTGTTGGAATGTGATGCCTTAGGGAAAGAAATCAGTAATGTCCTTATGCAAGAGGATTGACCTTTGGCCTTCACCAGCAGGAAACTATCTGAAAGGAATCTTGGCAAACCCATCTATGAAAAGGAAATGTTGGCTATTTTTCATGCCATTGATCTGTGGCACCCTTATCTATTGGGGAAACATTTCCAAATTAAGACAGACCATCAAAGCCTCAAGTACTTTCTGGAACAACACATTTCCTCCCTGGAGAAACAAAAATCGGTGACTAAGCTCTTTGGATATGATTATGAGATCATTTACAAGAAGGGAAAAGACAATGTGGTGGCGGATGCACTGTCCTAAAAATATGAAGAAGAAGGGTCCATTTTTTCTCTTTCCTTCATTGTACCAGATTGGCTCCAAGTTGGGCACCAGGAATGGCTAGAAGATCCCAAAAGTTCGCATCTAATCCAACAATTGCAGACCAATGCTCCATATTCCCTAAGGTACTCTTGGCTCTAGGATGAGCTTCGATACAAAGTCCATTTGTATTTAAGTAAACAATAAAAGCTTAAATCCACGATACTTTCTAAGCTTCATGATACACCCACAGCGGGGCACTCCGGGTTCACCAAAACCTATGACAGGGTCAAATGTTCTTTCTTATGGGATGGTATGAAATAGGACATCCATAATTTTGTCCATGAATGTGAGGTGTGTCAATGCAACAAGGGAGAAATGGACAAATCTTCTGGCACACTACAACCGCTTCCGATTCCACCTGCTATTTGGAAGGATATCTCTATGGACTTTATTACTGGCTTACCCAAATATGGAAATAAATCAGTCATAATGTTGGTTGTGGATCATCTTTCCAAGTATGCGCATTTATGTTCTCTTCAACACCCATTTACTACATCCATGGTGGCTCAAATTTTCATGGACCAGGTCTTCAAGCTTCATGGCATGTCGCACTCTATTATTTTTGATCGTGACCCAACTTTCATAAGCAATTTTTGGCAAGAACTGTTTAAGCTACAGGGAACCCAATTGCATCTAAGCACAAATTATCATCCCCAGACTGATGGTCAAACAGAAGTTGTCAACAAGTGTTTGGAAACATATCTAAGGTGTTTTTCCTCTGAAAAGAAAAATTAGTGGGCTCAATGGTTACCCCTAGCTGAATGGTGGTACAACACTTCCTACCATATAGCTACATGCATGACTCCTTTTGAAGCAGTATATGGACAGAAGCCCCCTTCAGTTATCGCATACCTACCGGGTACCTCGAAGGTCCAAGTGGTTGACCAAACACTTACAGTTCAAGAGGATATTCTCCATACCATTAAAGAGAACTTGGTCATCGCACATAATTGTATGAAGCAACAAGTAGATCAAGGTCGCTCTGAACGTCAATTTGCAGAAGGGGATCAGGTGTTCCTATGACTGCAACCATACAAGTAAACTTCCCTCAAGGCCGAGCAGTGTCAGAAGCTAGTGCCCAAATTTTATGGTCCTTATATAGCTCTCAAGCATGTGGGACAAGTCACCTATCAGTTATCTCTACCCAGCCAGTCAAAGATACATCTTATTTTTCATGTTTCATGCTTAAAGAAGGTGATTGGAACTAGGTGCCAAATTCAAACCAACCTTCCCGAGTTAGCTGAAGAAGGATCCATTTGGATACAGCCAGAAGAAGTTTTGGACCAGCGTGAGCATCACCTGTGTCAGCGAACCATCAAGGAAGTGCTAGTCCAGTGGAAAGATACAACTCTAGCAGATGCCACTTGGAAACCAGCTACCATTCTGTAGCAATTTCCACATCTCAAGCCTTGAGGACAAGGCTGTTTTTAAGGGGGCAGACATGTTTGGGTCCTAACCCGCACATAGGTAGATCAATATATTCGGATGTAATAAAGGTCAATATTAATAATGCCTTTCAATAAAATAGAATAAGGCGGATGTAAGAAGACCTAATAGAAGATTCCACTTCTAGAAGGATCTTCCTCTAGATGCTTCTCTTGATAGACATATTTAGTATAAATAAGGGTCGAGGGTATGAAAACCCTAGCTTGGAGATTATTGTAACAGAGAACTGCTTGACTGGAGGTTTCCCCCTCGAAGATGCTCGTGAACATTGCTTTCTGAATCAAAGTGTTATTTATGTTGTTGTTCTTATATCATTTATGTGTTATTGTGGAGATTATGTTGGTTATATTACTGTTATTCTTCCATTTCTAGCATTTTACTTTGTTCTACATACTTTTTATATCTGGTATATTACAAAATCCTTTGATTGGGCATAACCATGCATGGATTTAACCCATATTCCCTATTGAACACCAGCTATTATGTTTGGCCAATTGTAGTGATCACTAAAAATACCCCCCATCGTTGTCCATGAAGAATGAACATCTAATGTTGGCTCTTATAATTCTCAGTATACTATTGTTGTATGTAGCATCGAACACGAACTTCCACATTGGCTTTTCTCTAGCCTATGGAAATCATCCAAATCCTTCTACCTTGATACTTTACTTTAATTAAAGTAATTAATTAAAGTAAAGTGTTTTTATTATTGAGTTGAGTTTTGTTTAAGGAAATGCTTTACTTAGCATTAGTGAATTAAATAATAGTTTTTGATCTCAAGTGAGGTGTGAAGTAATATCAATCGTCAATCACTTTGGAGATTAGGTTTAGGTCATAACTCAATATTATAAAATAAAGGCTAGGGTAAAGGAGAAGACACTTTTTACAGAGAGATAAGAAAGCAGGACTTTTTCTAGTGTGGAGGCATTCAAGAGTGTAGAATCAAAGTACTTTTTCTTACACATAATACATTGTATGAGTAAGTGAGATCTCATCGATTTGGTGAAGAAGGAATCTCATCCAAGAGTTGATGAAAAAGAGTTGTATAACAAAGGAATCTGATTCAAAGAGATCTTGGATAAGTGGAGAAGGACTTCCATCTAGATATCTAGGACAAATGAAGATAGAGAAAAATTGTACAACACAAGGACGAGAGAGAGTGTAGTTTTTCTAGTACATGTCACGTAGAACAACACGAGTTTCAGTCTAACAATTGCATAGATAGCACAAAGCAGTGTAGGTATCAGGGTAAAAGTCATATTGTTTCCATTCATCATCGTACAATAGGTTTGACACTAGATTATCTATTCATATGTTCATGCACATTGTCTCTTTTCTATTTGGGCCATTTTTCCAATAAGGGATCCCTTGTAATATTTGAAGTTATTTGAATGATAATCCTAGTTGATTGGAAGAATATATTTGTGTATTTTTATTGAGATTTTGGTTTCCCTATTTATTCTTCTACTGCAATGTTTAGTTGATAACTCAACTATGCTTTTATTCAATAAGTGATTTATTTGGAATTGATTATCAGGTGTTGGATTAAGGAAAATTTAAACATGGTATCAGAGAAGTTTCTCTGAGATGGATCCAATATCAGTTTGCATAGTGACAAATCTATTGGATCAGGAGTGTTTTGGTGGGTGGTTGAAGGACCAAGCATATATCCACTATCATTTTCAACATATTTATCAGATATGAAAGGATATTTTGTTATATTGATAACCAACAGTAAGAAATTGAAGGACAAATTTAAATAAAACAAATGTATTGTAGTCAAATTGGTTGCCGAGAATAGCAATGGTATTCGATTACAGGTCTCCTGGAACAGTGTGGGTATTAGCATAACAATCACGTTTTTAGCGAAGATAACACATAAAGAGATCATATAGGATAGTATAGGGGAAATTTCAGTAGAAGGTTCTTAGATCAAATCTTGAATATGGAAACTGGATTGTGATTTGAGGATATGTTGGATGGGGTTTCCAACTATATTCCTTGGAAGGAGATGATCATATTGTCATTTATGAAGAATGGGATATGGGAATTTTCTAATACTTATATCACTCCTAAAAAATATGCAATAGAATTGGTCACCCATAATCAAAAGGATGTGAAATTCATTGTTGCGCCTCTTTTGTCACCTAGATGAGAAAAATAGAGGTGATTACAAGATTAGTTGGGTTATCTAAGCAAGACAACAGTAAAGGAAAGGGTTAGAATAATACAGCATAAAAGACTAAACTAAGCATTAAACTAGGAATGATAAAAACAATTAAACTATAGTGCATAAGGACATAAGAACAAGAAACAAACAAGAGTCATGTCACCAATGGAAAGGATTGTATCAGTGATAAGAAACACCAAGGAGAAAGGGAGACATTGGGTCCCTTCTTCCTCCAAGGGAGGGCTCTTGGACCCCCAAAATTGAGCTCTTCTTACAACTTGAAATCTTGAAAAAAATGGTGAAATAATGCCAAGCTAATTCACTCAAAAGGTGATGTGAATAGCTCAAATGGAATGGTGCTAGTATGCTCTTGATGAGAAAAGAGGATTCCCCAAGAGAATAAAAGCAGCATAACCTTACAAATGAATTCCTTGAATATGTAATGCACCCATGGCCTCTTTTTATAGCACAACTTTGAGGTATTATGCAACTAGCTTTTAGTGTGAACAAGGGATTGTTTAGGGCACCTTTAGGTCTTTGGCCAACCACCCAGTGAGATTCAGTCGAGATTTGGATGTCAAATCGACATGGAATCTGAACCAGAAGTGGGTGGGAGGCCAACCAACATCATAAATGTGTCCTTCTTAGGTGTGCATGGATTTTAGCGTCCACAGTCATGCATCGTGCACATGTGCACTTTTCCTACGTTTCATGATAGCGCATGTGCACGTGCTCCCTGAATAGTCCTAGTGCATCCTAATTTTATAACTGGTTGTATAGTTTTGGACCTTTTGGAAATTATTTTTTGGTAATTTTGGTCCATGGGTGAACTTAATAGCTGTTTGGAGATGCTGGATTCCTGTAACCATTTGCAGACGAAATTTCAGTGATAACAGATGCCCCCTGATGGATGAGGTCAAGAGCATACGTATAGCCGAAATTCATCAATGATTCTTCTACTGAGAGTACTATTGTAAGAAAGAGTGATAGAAAGAGTATCAAGAACGACCCAGTGGAGGGAGAGGGGAACTTGTAGGACCCAACCTTTCTCAAGGTGTGAAAAATAAATTGTGTACAAATGAGGTGGGCATGCCCAATGCTCGTGTCATGTATCTTAAAAAACGTGTAAGAAAGTAACTGAAGTGATATGTTGGTGAAGATGACTGCAATGCCCGCGAGGGAATGTTTGTAAAAGAAGAGGACAATTCTGATGATGAACAATACTTTGAAAAAGTAAGCAATGACACCTGTAGGAAGTATCAAGGATTTGGCAGGCATTGATGGCCAAACAAATTTCAGAGGTCTTCGGTAAATATAAAAACAACTGCAATAGTCGCAAAGTAAGACCCACCGTAACATGAGAAAGTGTTGAAGTCGAATGTTATGGGGGTGAACGATAGTAGGGAGAAATGATGGTTCTCCCTGTGCCATTCGAGACTCCTCATTGTGAAGGGAATGAGGGTCAAGATACGGTGGCCCTTCTAGAAACTATGTTGATGTCGACAAAAAGGGAGACGTGACTCCAAGAAGCCAAGGGCTTCGGGAAATGCACTCGATGAGATTAGAAACTGAGGAGGTACATAGACGAAGTCAAGATGGGTGGAGACTTAAGACTTCCCTTGGTTGGGGATATATGTGAAGTGGCAACAACCATACAAATAGGTTGATTGTCAGGGGGACAACTAGACGGGGGATAAGTTGTGCCAGAGGCAGGACAAAGTGAACAAACGCTGAGAGCAAAGGTAGGTGGCCGGTGGGATAATCGGGGTTTATGGACGATGTCAGTAGGAATATAAGATAATGGATTCCCCAACCAAGAGCGACATGGGTTGTGTTTGCCAAAAAAGAAGAAGGTCGCCAGAGGTGATGAAAAAAAACTATGTAAATGCTGAAAACAAAGGCTTTGTACAATTGCCAAATAAACAAATAATTGGGGGTGTGTGTACAAATACAGAAACAGGTACCCCAGTGCAAGATGGATTGGCCTATGAGGGCGCAAGTTGTGTAGGGAACTGGTGGAGGGTGAGGGGCCCCATGGGTGGGTCTCTATATGAGGTAAGTGAATGAAGGGGAATTCTCAGATGGGAAAACTGATGTTGGATGAAATGGATGGTTAATGATATTGTGGAGGTGCAATCAAAATAGAACCATGATGATATAACCTGGGATTCCATTGGGAAAGCTAGAAAAAGGAGGAGAAGGAGTATGTGGTTGATTCTCGAAAATGCGTAAGACTATCAGGACTCCCATCCCTAAAGGGTGAAAACATCATGAGTGTCAAAGTGCCAAGGGGAACTATGAATGGGACAAATCATGTGGGGGAGAGTGATACTGGGTGACAGTACCAAAATGCAGTGAAGATGATAGTACTGCAGAGATGGATATAGGGACCCTAAAGGCAAATTTCAGAGGGTGTGACTGGAGATGCAATTGAGATTTAGAGGGAATGATTACATGCTAGTGTCGATCATATACCTGAAGGGGTCACACTGGTGTGTGATGACCAAGTACTTGCAAACATGAAAACCAAATACCTAATGTGAACAATATCTGAAGATAACGAACATATAACAGTTATTTGATAATTTTGAACATGAGCATGCGTACCTGAACGGGATATGATAAAATGGTTCCCCGGGGGCTAGGGATGGATGGTGACCCTGGAAGTATGACTGTGTAGGAAGCAAGATCTTGATCCTATGACTAAAGACATATCACAAAATGGATGTCCGAAGCTCTCGGAAGGGAGTATGGAAGTTTTGGCAAAAAAGGCCTATATATAGTTGTAGGGCCCACATTGCCACCTCATTTGTACTTGCTACTATAGTGATTAGAGAGGAGATTCTAGAGCAGATTTAGAGATTTCTAGAGTGCGAGGAAGTTGATTCGGGAGGTGTGAGAGTCAATTTAGTGGTCTCATCCTCCTGTACAACAGTTAGGTGTCAATTTTTGGGCAGGACTCTACGGATGGTCGTACAGTGGGTTTTTGGGATTGTGGCCCTCCAAATGCGTGGGTGATTGATGGTGACCCATGCACGAATGTGCGGATATAATGGGCACAATCACACAGGGGGGCACTCAATTTGGGAAAACAGGTGCACATGGGGTGCGCACCTGTTCAAAGCACAGCCGTGCATATGTGCGCGACTATGTTGTTGACAGTTGTGCATGAGTGCGCAACTTTGTAGTGAACAGGCGCACAGTCGGTGCGTTCCTATGGGATGAATAGGTGTGCATACATGCGCTCCTATGGGGTAACCAGGTGTGCATGTGTGCCCACCTATGGGGATAACAGGCGCGCCCTTGAGGAAAAGTTGAGGATGAGAAAAAAATATCTTTCTTTGGGAGATTTTGATGTTTTGATGAATTGTGATGGTTGATCGAGTACTGTATATGTGGATGAAGGTCATCATTTGGGGTGATGCCAATCCATTAGAGAGAGAGGGACTGGGTCTGACTGAGGGAGGCCATGACAGATGAGGAGCTGGTGGTTCGTGGTGCTTTTGCGGTCTGTGGGTTGCTGAAGTTTTTTTTGTGCTCACTAGTGAGGGCCCAGGTGTATCTACTGCAATTCCTGATCTCAATGTGGAGTCCGGAGTTGCAGTGTTTTATTGGGCGTGGGGAGCACTTGGAATTCTCTACCGAGGAGGATGACTATTTTTTGACTAGGATCCCTTTTTGGGGAACCCTGCTATCGGTCGAGCCGGTGATAGTTGGAGAGGGGAAGGTGGATACCCTTGCCCAGACATATTGTTCGGGAGAGGATTTCATGTCCAGGTTAGTGGTGAGGATTGGGGCGATGGATGCCCTGATACATTGTTGCATGGCAGCGATGATTGTGAGATTTTATGGGTCGCTCGTGACTCAGTGTATTAGTGGGGGCCAACTGAGGATCATGTAGCAGGCACTAGGGGGTGAGCATTTTGCTTGGGGCTTGATGTTGCACACCAATATGGTGGGACAACTCACCAGGTGTCGAGTGGATGACTCAGGGGATTTAACTATTGGATATATTCTGGTGGCTTGGTTTCTAGAGAGGGTGCCTACGGTGCACCTGAGAGTTTTGTTAGACCCACCAGGAGTGCGAGAGTCGCGACTATGACAGTGGGTGATGATTTTGGTCCATCATGGGGGTGGGGAGGGTGGCCATTACTTCACAGCCAAGGCTACACAGGTGTGGCATCACATGCCATAGATCATATTGTAGTTTCCATACAGTGCAGTAGATTACCGTGATGACCCCGAGATGATATTACCTCCAGGAGAGGTATTCGAATATCGAGGTATGATGTCATTGTTGCTAGTTTTTTATTTGTTTAGATAGTAGAGCATATGGTTTATATTTGTATGGATGTTGATGCTATCATGTGTTTGTTTGTGTAGATGTGGGACCGTGTGGATGGGAGGTCGAGCTGATCAGAGTGCCAGCTCGTCAGGGGCCTGTGAGACCATCATGGGGAGAGCCATGAGCAGGGGAGAGGCGATGACAAGAGGATACTGGGGTGAGGCCTGGTGATGAGGATAGAGTGGCCAGGAGACACCATTATGATCAACCCAGTGCAGTGTCATCACATGCTCCTTCGGCCGAGGTCGGGGGAGATTTTTATGATTTCCACCACCAATTAGAGGTGGTTCTATAGGGAGTTCCCAAGGGGATGTGGGTGCGGATATAGGATGAGGGGATCCTAGAGCAGTGTATTGGGCTGCCAACAAAGTCATGGACCTTGATCCGCAGAGCAGCTGTAACCAGAGCTGCGATGAATGGGTGGTTTCCCCCAGGACCTGAGGGACCTATAACTGGTGGGGCACCTCTGCCAGAGGGAGGACCTGGTGCTGATGCACTAGAGACACCCTGAGGACTGCTAGATATGTAGTTTTATATTTGATATAGGTTGGTGAGCCCATTTTGTATAGTTGTGACATCCAGTTTTGTATTAGTAGGGATGAGGTGACTCACCTACCTACGGGCGATGTACTATTTTTTGTAAACACTTATG
>ML810106.1:23419-36301 GCA_009831015.1 Picea engelmannii
AAAATCCTAGTGTTGTATGGCTACGGTTAGGCATAAAATTTCTTTAAGTACAACCCATTGACGGGTTCTTTGAGAGGATGGCCTTTAATGAGGCAATGTTGGATGATGTACAACCCATGACATAGGGACTCAAATTTTCCATGGCTGAGGGTATCGTGACAGATATTGTAAGTGAGGACGAGGTCTCCTTCGTTGAATGAGAGAAGGTTGACATGGCGATCAAAGGTGGCCTTTGACCATTTGTTGGATGCCTCATTGTTCTGTAATGAGGATTGACAATCTTCATCCAGGGACTCTAAGTTCAACAAACACTGATCCATTGGAGCAGTGTCGGGTAATAACTCAATGGCAGTGCATAAGGTGGGAATTTCGCACTCGATGGGAAGAGTGACCTCAACTTTGTGTACTATATGAAAAGGTGTGAAACCAGTGGTAGTTTTCACTGCTGTGCAATAAGCCCAGAGTGCAGAAAATAACATATGATGCCAATTGGTTTTATGTTTGTTGATCATGCGCTGCAACATGGTTTTAAGGACCTTGTTAACTGCTTCTACCTGTCCATTGGACTAAGGGTAGTATGGTGAGGAAAACTCATGGGAGAAGCCTAACCTGGATGAGAGTTCAATGAAAATATCATTCTCGAAATCTTTCCCATGATCAGAGACTAGTTGGAGTGGTACTCCAAAGCGATATATGATGTGGTTAAAGAAAAAGCGTGCACCTATGTCAATGGTGTTGTTGAAGGTAGGCATGGATTCAACCCACTTGGTAAAGTAATCGACTACAACAACTATGTATTTGTGTCCATTGTTGGATGGAGTGTTGCAAGTCATGAAGTCGATGCCCCATTTACAAAAGGGATCGATGGTGATGACTGGGTGTAGAAGAGGAGGTGTGACGCAACCCTACCCTCGACGGCACGGCCGCTCCCACCAGGACCTTCTTACACACGGCCCAAAGAGTCTAAGTACTCTTCCACTCCACTCGGGAGTCCACTACCCACAGTAGGTTCCTTCAGCGATCTCCCTTCCGAAAATCGAGAAATAAGAATTCGCAATCTCGCGAATTCTGTGAGCGCAGTCACATGCAACTCAAAACTCCGAATCCCGAACTCCGAACTGACGCCACATGTCTCCCACTATGCCTTGTGGTCCCACACTACCACATAACTCTTCCACTCGTGCGATTGGGGATCGCGGGATCACAATTTCAACTGTCGCAAGTCCGTTACATTTGAAAACCCCGAACGTCGAACCACCGAAGCCCGATGGACTTTTATCCTCCTCGACTGTGCTTACGGGTTATCTCCCTCGCAACTCTTCCACGATCCAACAATCCTTGGGACTTCGCGATTTCTTTTGGCAATTCCTGGCTGATGATTCCCCGCCTTGCAAAACTGCTTTTCTCCGAAGCTTCTTTCGGTTCAAATCTCACCCAGGTTTGTTCCCATGGTATGTATGAGGAACTATCCCTCCTGAGCTTATTTTCTCTGCCTCTTTCAGGGGTTCTACGCACACTCTGATGCACGGCCTCAACGACTCTCCAAGTGTTGATCACTTTGGAATTCTAGGCGCTCCAAGCCATAGGAATCCCTGTCTCCTTTCGCTCAAGCTAGCGACTGAAAACTTCAAGTTCGACCTGCACTTCCCCTGCACGACTCGAACAACCAAATTCACTCTGGGAAAACGAGAACCAGAGTTCAACTGCTTAGCCTCCTCAACGCACTCTATGCAGAGGAATTCAACTGCACTCTATGCAGGAATCTCCTGGCTAAATCAGAGAAACAATTGGAACTTATTTCCTCATTCCCTCAGGTTTCGAACCTGCCATGCAATAACATATGAAGCATATAGAAGAAAGGCATAAAAATAAGCAAGTATGCAAGAGCATAATATCATCAACACACAGAAAAAAAACACAGCCATAGAATTGAATCAAAGTCGTCCTTCTATTAATTCAATATGTACATGGGTGTTCTTCACAAGTTCTTTGCTTGCTCTTTTTTTTTCTCCAGAATGCAGGAATGATTCCGAATGCTACAATGATACAAGGAGGGTGCCTATATTCCGTTTTCCTTCTCGAAAGCAAAATTGTCTAATCTATAGTTAATTCCTATCTAACAGCATTAAAACTATTAAATGCCTTCCTATCTATGTATAATACAAGTGCACCCGGCTTTGAATGCCTTCATTTAAATGGCGGCGCAACAATATTTCCAAAGTGTTTCAAAAATGCATGTGCTGACGTTGTCCAGCTGTATCTCTTTATCCCCGCGTTTCTCATTCCATGACGTCGTAGATGCTCCTGCATCATACTCCTCGGCTTAAAAGATTTCATGGGCTCCTGTTCATGAGCTCCTGCACAGTCTGCCCATGCTTTTGAATCACTGCCTCTATTTCCCAGTTGGCATCCTCCACTGGGTGATTTTTCCATTTCACCAGGTACTCAAAATATTTCTTTCTCCTGGTCTTCCTTCCAACTCTTTTATCCAGTATGCACTCCATCTCAGGATTCTGCGCAACTGGCAATTTCTTATGCCACTGGACTACTGGTTCCCCGGTTCTAGTGTCTTCTGTATCAGCCCTGTATCGGTATAAGTCTGAAATATTGAAAATCGGAGATATCCCGATGCCCTCTGGAAACTCTAGTTCATACGCGTTCTCGCCAAACTTCTTCAGGACTCTACATGGCCCGATTTTCTTCATCTTGAGCTTGTTATATGTTCCCCTCGGGAACCTTTCTTTTCTCAAGTGCGCTAGAACCATGTCCCCAACTTCAAACTGAAGCTGCCTCTTTCTCTGATCGGCTCTGCGCTTATATTCCTGATTCACCTTCTGCAATCGCTGCTTCACCTGCGCGTGAAGTTCTTGCATCGCTTCAGCGAATTCCTTAGCTCTCGCGCTACTGGTTTCAACCTGTTCTGACTCCCTGAGCTCAGAAACTCCTCTCGGTTGTGTCCCGTACAAAATTTGAAACGGGCTCTTACCTGTACTCCGATTCACCGAATCGTTGTACGCAAACTCTGCCTGTGGTAGGATCTGATCCCAACTGCTGTGATGCTCAGTCACAAGGCTTCTCAACAGATCCTCCAAGCTTCTATTGACTACTTCGGTCTGCCCATCTTTCTGCGGATGGTAAGCAGAACTGAATGCCAAGTCAGTCCCTAGCTTCTTCCATAGCGTCCTCCAAAAATGACCTACAAACTTGGTATCCCGATCCGAGACTATGCTTCTCGGCAATCCATGCAATCAGACAATCTCCTTGAAAAACAAGTTTGCGATGTGGGTTGCATTGCTGGTCTTATGACACGGTATGAAATGTGACATCTTCGAAAACCTGTCCACCACCACAAAGATGGAATCAACTCCTCACTGTGTCCTTGGTAAACCCAACACAAAGTCCATGCTAATGGCTTCCCATGGCCTCTCGGGTATAGGCAACGGCTGATAGAACCCTGTGTTCTGTTTTCGGCCTTTCGCGTGTTGACATATTCGGCACATGTCAACAAATCGGTTTACATCAGTGCGCATGACAGGCCAATAATAAGATTCGCTCAGCTTGGCGAAGGTCTTGTCATGTCCAAAATGACCTGCTAATCCTCCACTGTGTTTTTCCTTCACCAAATTCTCTCTCATAGAGCAATATGGAATGCACAATTGATAGCCTTTGAACAACAATCCATCCTGGATCAGGTAGTCAATCCACGGACTCCTATCCCTGAGAACTGGGTTCTGAGCTGCCTCATATGCCTCGCCAAAGTCTGCATCACATGCATACATATCCTTCAAATTTTCAAAACCCAAACTCTTGAATCTAAACTCCTGCAGCATCAAACATTTTATGCTCAAGGCGTCAGCTACCTTGTTGGCAGTCCCTGAAATGTGCTTTATCACAAATGTAAAATTCTGCATGTATTCCACCCACTTTGCATGCTTCTGATTCAACTTCTCTTGCTGACTCACAAACTGTAATGCATGATTATCACTATACAGGACAAATTCCTAGGGTATGAGATAATGCCTCCACTTTTTCAATGCTTGTATAATGGCATAGAACTCTTTATCATATGTGGAGTACTTCAGTTTCGCATCATCCAGCTTCTCACTGTAATATGCAACATGTCGGTCATCCTGACTCAAAACCCCTCCAACAGCATATCCACTAGCATCACACTTCACCTGGAAGGTTTCCTGAAAATTAGGCAGCACTAACACTGGCTGCTCAGTGATCTTCCGCTTCAACAGATTGAATCTATTCTCAGCCTCGGCGGTCCAATGAAAAACTTTATGCCGCTTCTTCACAGTGTCCATCATTGTTGCACTAATTCCGCTGAAATTTTGAATGAACTTTCAGTAGAAGCTATCCAGTCCATGGAAGCTCCTTACCTCAAAAACATTTCTCGGTGATGGCCAATTCTTGATTACTTCCACCTTCTCAGGATCCATCTTCAATTCATTTGCCAAGATTACAAAACCCAAATAAATGAGTTTTGTCTGCATGAAGGAACACTTCTTCAAATTGATCAGCAGCTTCTCCTGCTGTAGCCTCCTCATTACAATGGCCAAATGCCTCAGGTGTTCAGCCCTGGTCTTGTTGAATATTAGTATGTCGTCCAAATACACGACCACAAATTTGCCAATGAATTCCCGCAGGACTTCATTCATCAGCCTCATAAAAGTGCTCGGAGCGTTTGTCAAACCAAATGGCATGACCATCCATTCATACAAACCTTCATTTGTTTTGAATGTTGTCTTCCATTCATCTCCCTCTCGCATCCAGATCTGATGATATCCACTCTTGAGATCTATTTTGGAAAAGTAATTTGCCCCACTCAGGCAATCCATCAGATCATCCATTCTCGACAGTGGAAACCTGTATCTAATGGTAATTTTATTAATTGCCCTGGAGTCTGTACACATCCTCCAGCCTCCATCTTTCTTCGGACTCAGTACCGTTGGAGCGACACATGGACTAAGGCTTTCTCTCACCAGTCCTTTATCCTGCAGATCCTGTACCTGCCTTTTGACTTCCTCATTCTCCTGAGGTGTTAACCTGTACGCTGCCTTATTTGGAAAAATTGCTCCGGGTATGAGATCAATGTGGTGACTCACACTCCTCATCGGTGGCAACGAACGAGGTAGTTCTTCCACGATGATATCAGCGAACTCTCCAAGCAGTTCCTGAATCTCTTCTGGCAAGTCGTCCACTCTTGTGCTTGTCAGGACAATTCTTGGCTTCCTGACATCGAAGAATTGTGGATCCTCATCCTTCTCCAGCTCTGTGATAAGTTCCTTCCCACTCATGAGAAGTATCATGCTAGTTACTTCCGGCTCCACCTTCTTATCCTTCCCCGGAAGAAATGTATGTGTTCTTCCATCCTTCTCCAAGGTATAGGTGTTCATTCTCCCATCATGAACAACATTTCGGTCATACTGCGATGGTCTACCCAATAATACATGATAGAAATCCATGGGAATGACATCACACAGGATTTCATCCCTATATTCACCCATTTTAAAATTGACCAAGCATTGCTTTGTAACACATACCTGGTGTCCTTTCTGCAGCCATGACACTTTGTGTGGACTCGGGTGTTTGTTCGTTTTCAGCTCCAGCTTCTCCACCATCTCGGTCGAAATGAGATTATTTGTGCTTCCGCTGTCCACTATGACCTTGCATTTCCAGCCCTTGGTCTTGCAAGTCGTCCGGAACAGTCTGCATCTCTGCGCTGAGTTGTCCACTTCTTTCTCAGGTTTCAAGAGAGCCTTGTGCACTGTCAGTGAATTCCCACTTCCAGTGTCTTCATCCTCAACGTCACGCCTCTGCGCCTCAGCGACGTGAGATTTTCCTCTATCCATCTTCCATTCTGGACAATCAACGTCTTTGTGACCATATTTTCCACACATGAAACATGTGATAACTCCTCCACGGCCTCTTCCTCTACTGCGGGTACAAGGAATTACGTTGGCGTCAGCATATCCGCCACCCTGCTCATTATGTTGCCTCATCGGCTCAGCATATTGTTGCCTCTGTTGTGAGGTTCCACCTCTTTCAACTCTTCCCTAAGGCTTCTTCCACTCCTCCTTGGGTATTTGAGTTCGTTCTTGGGCAACTGCTTTGCCTCTAGGCTGGCTTCGGCTTCGCCCTCGCTGTCCCTGCTTGCAGCTCAGCGTATCCTCGGCTTTTAAAGCCATCTGGTATGCATCCTCAACTGTTCGGATGGTGACCATGCTCAATTCATCCTGAATGTCATACCCAAGACCATTTAGGTATCTCGCCACCTTTTCGTCATCACTCTCCCGATGACCAGCTCGAATGTTGAGCCTGTAGAACTCCTCGGTGTACTCCTTCACCGTCATCAACTTCTGTCTCAGGTTCTGTATGCGCCTGAACAGAGTGATCTGATAGTCTCTCGGGATGAACTTCGCCTTCATCTTGGCGATCATCTGATCCTAGCTCTTGATCCTTTGTTTGCCTTTGGAACGCCTGTATGCCTGCAGCTCGTCCCACTATAAGGCTGAATGTCCCTTCATCTTGGTAACAACATGCCTTATTTTCTTGCCTTCTTCGATATCTTCGTAATCGAAGTAGGTATCCAATGCTCGGATCCAATCCAGCAATTCCAGAGCATTTAGACTTCCCTCATAGATCGGAATGTCCATCTTCGTCTTCGAGCTCATCCTCGAAATGGCTCTAATCAATCTTTATGTCGAGGAATCTTCTGCTGAGACCTCTTCGGCATCATGTCCAGCTTCCTCTTCAATCTCGGGATCACTGAACTCTGCTGCACCAACACCACATCTCTGGGTGGTCTCCATTTCTTCAAGTCTGGCTCGGATATCCCTCATCTCTCGTTCCATCTCAGCATTACCTACCGGCCTACCCCTTCTTCGGGCATCCCTATCTTCACGATCAGGAGATTGCCTCTCTCTTATGGGCGGCATGGTGTAATCTGCTTCTCTCTGTTATCAGAACAAAGGGAACTCCTTTCCGGCTCTGATACCACTCTGATGCAAGTCGTGAGTATCAGAGTGCTTTCCTTTCCTCCTTCACTCCTCTTGCCTAAAGTGTACAGAAAAGATCTTTGGGCTCTGATACCACTCTGACGCAACCCTACCCTCGACGACATGGCTGCTCCCACCAGGACCTTCTTACACACGGCCCGAAGAGTCTAAGTACTCTTCCACTCCACTCAGGAGTCCACTACCCACAGTAGGTTCCTTCAGCGATCTCCCTTCCGGAAATCGGGAAATCGGAATTCACGATCTCGCGAATTCTGTGAGCGCAGTCACATGCAACTCAAAACTCCGAACCTCGAACTCCGAACTGACGCCACATGTCTCCCACTATGCCTTGTGGTCCCACACTACCACATAACTCTTCCACTCGTGTGATCAGGGATCGCGGGATCACAATTTCAACTGTCGCAAGTCCGTTACATTTGAAAACCCCGAACGTTGAACCACCGAAGCCCGATGGACTTTTATCCTCCTCGACTATGCTTACAGGTTATCTCCCTCGCAACTCTTCCATGATCCAATGATCCTCGGGACTTCGCGATTTCTTTTGGCAATTCCTGGCCGATGATTCCCCGCCTTGCAAACCTGCTTTTCTCCGAAGCTTCTTTCGGTTCAAATCTCACCCAGGTTTGTTCCCACGGTATGTACGAGGAACTATCCCTCCTGAGCTTATTTTCTCTGCCTCTTTCAGGGGTTCTACGCACACTCTGATGCACGGCCTCAACGATTCTCCAAGTGTTGATCACTTTGGAATTCTAGGCGCTCCAAGCCATAGGAATCCCTGTCTCCTTTCGCTCAAGCTAGCGACTGAAAACTTCAAGTTCGACCTGCACTTCCCCTGCACGACTTGAACAACCAAATTCACTCTGGGCAAATGAGAACCAGAGTTCAACTGCTTAGCCTCCTCAATGCACTCTATGCGGAGGAATTCAACTGCACTCTATGCAGGAATCTCCTGGCTAAATCAGAGAAACAATTGGAACTTATTTCCTCATTCCCTCAGGTTTCGAACCTGCCATGCAATAACATATGCAGCATATAGAAGAAAGGCATAAAAAGAAGCAAGTATGCAAGAGAATAATATCATCAACACACAGAAAACAAACACAGCCATAGAATTGAATCAAAGTCGTCCTTCTATTAATTCAATCTGTACATGGGTGTTCTTCACAAGTTCTCTGCTTGCTCTTTTTTTTTCTCCAGAATGCAGGAATGATTCCGAATGCTACAATGATACAAGGAGGGTGCCTATATTCTGTTTTCCCTCTCGAAAGCAAAAATGTCTAATCTACAGTTAATTCCTATCTAACAGCATTAAAACTATTAAATGCCTTTCTATCTATGTATAATACAAGTGCACCCGGCTTTGAATGCCTTCATTTAAATGGTGGCGCAACAATCTTTCCAAAGTGTTTCAAAAATGCATGTGCTGACGCTGTCCAGCTGTATCTCTTTATCCCCGCGATGCTCGTTCCATGACGTCGTAGATTCTCCTGCATCAAGGTGGTGTGCATTCTTTGTTGGCATAAAGATGGAATTTATCACATTGTTTCACAACATGAATGCAGTCATGAAATAATGTATGCCAAAAGTAACCTGCACAGATGATTTTCTGAGCGGTGGACATCCCTGAGAGATGCCCCCCACAAGCATCGTTGTGGAAGTTGCTTAAGACTCTATCGACTTCGTCAATAGTCAAGCATCAATGGAGTATGGTGTCGACCCCTCGCTAATATAAGATATCCCCAATGAGGAGGTAGCGGGGTGCCTAGTGACGAATACGTCAATGATCATCTCTGGAGAGGTGGTTTTCAAATTTTTGTGTTCAAAGATAGACGAGAAGATCACCATACCAAGGGTCATCCGAGGGGATGTAAAATAGATTTTCATTGGGGAAGTTGGTATTGACCGGTGAACTGGTAGTGTCGGAGGGAAATGTCGTGATAAGTTCGACGAGGATGAGAGATTTCTTTCTCTTGGGCATTGAAAATTCAAGATCGTACGCTTGAAGGATGACGATCCATCGAGCAAATTTACCGTTAATTTGCTAACGACTGAGAAAGTATTGCATCGGGTGGGAATCTTTTATGGCTTTGGTAGTTCAAAGTAAAATGTAATGGCGCAACTTCTGGAATGCAAGGATGACTGCAAGGGCTAGTTTCTCTTCATGATTGTATTTTAAGGGTGTCCTTGAGATGTTTTCACTAATGTAGTAAATGACATGCTCGTGGTCATCATCCCCAATTTGAATGAGAACTCCTGCTACTGAGACAGATGAGGCCAATATGTACAGGATATAGGGCTAGTTTCTCTTCATGATTGTTTTTTAAGGGTGTCCCTGAGATGTTTTTACTAATGTAGTAAATGACATGCTCACGGTCATCATCCCCAATTTGAACGAGAACTCATGCTACTGAGACAGATGAGGCCAATATGTAGAGGATATAGTCGGGTGGAATAATCAAAGGGGCATTGGAGAGAGCAGTTTTAAGATCATCGAAATCATTTTGGGCATGTTCATCCCAGTGGAATGGGATGTCGTGGTGTAGTAAGCGAAGGAAACCGTGTGCTCAAGTGACATAGTCTGGGACAAAGCACTGTAAAAAGTTATCCTTGCCTTGTAGGCTCTGCAGTTGGCGTAAATTACGAGGAGGGGGAATTTCCATGATGGCTTGGACTTTGAGGGGATCCACAGTAATACCTCTTTGGGAAACAATGAACCCAAGAAGGCGGCCAGCAGTGATGCAAAATACACACTTGAAGGGATTCAAGAGGATATTGTACTGACAACACCTTTGAAAGATGATTCATAGATCATTGATATGCTGAGTGCATTTCTTGGATCAAGCGGTGAGGTCATCCAAATATGTGAGGATGATATGAGCCAGGTCATGAAAAACGTATGTCATGGCCCGTTGGAAAGTAGCACCGACAATATTGAGGCCAAATGGCATGACACGATACACAAAGGTTCCCCAAGGGGTAATGAATGTCGTCTTGTATTGATCAGCGGGGTGAATTTGGATTTGGTTGTAGCCAGAGAAACCGTCCATGAAGGACAAAGCCTTGTGACCTATGCAGTCATCGATAATTTGGTCGATGAAGGGCGTTGAAAAGTTGTCTTTGGGACAGGTGTGATTGAGGTCATGAAAGTCCGTACAGACACGGATAGTGCCCTATTTTTTGTTAATAGGGACAGGGTTGGAGACCCATAACGTATAAGCAAAGGGGTAAATGAACCCTGCAGTGCGTAATTTATCAATCTTGGCTTTGATGGTCACTACTTTGGATGGGAGTAGCAGTCGCTTATTTTGGCACACTGGTGTAATATCAGGCCAAGTGTCAATGCGATGTTCAACAATAGAGGGGTCAAGGCCAGGCATCTCTATCTATGACCAGGCAAAAATGTCACGATATTTCTGGAAGAGAGATTTGTAAGTAGTAATTTATTCAGGAGTGCATGGGGTGCCAATAGTGATTTCCTCGACGACTCACTTTTTGATGGAAATATTGATTTTAATGGTGGGAGAATTGTTGGCCATATTTCCTTCTTCAAAAGCATCAGGGGTTGGGATAGGGTTGTTGAACCAGTCAATATTCCCTGATGGGATAAAATCCTTGGTTTCAATTGCGTATATGGGGTGTTGGTTAGGGGGAGCGAAGGCTTCCTGTGAAAGAAAGAGCGATCGGTGGTGTAGCACATCCCATGGGAAGTCGGGGGTGATTAATTCCTCGAGTATGTCCTCATCACAGTGGAATTGTCAGGAATACAAGGGATCTAGAAGAGGAATATTGGTGACTGTCACTGTGTGATTGATGTCTCGTGATGAAGAAGCAGGGGGAGTGGTGCAAGGAGATTGTGATGGTTCACTCGACATAAACCAAATATCGAGATACTGAGGGTTAAAAATGGTAGTCGGGCGTAAAATTTCCATGGGGAAATGAATGGGGGAATTGGGGGTATTTGGGGGTAAATCCTCATATAATTCATCCAAGAACCATCGGGGAGTAGGGAGTGCCTCAAGTTCTGGTGAAAATATATGAACCATAGCAAGTGATGGGGTAAGGGTATTCACCTGTTCTGCTGGAGGAGAGGGTGTGTGATTTTGAATAAGGGCCATTTGGTGACGCCTGTATTCAATGATCATAGGACATTTATATGTGAAATGATCAAGTGATTCCCATAAAGAGCAAGGACATCTCATATGTTAATTGACTAAGGTCATGACATAATGGATGTCGGTGACGTGAGTTAGGGTGGGTCGTTGCTGAAAAATCTGGCATACGGTTGCTAGCGTCTGCCAGAATTGAGGTAATGTTGGACAATGGTGTGTGTAATGGCCATATTTTGAACAAATGGCACATGCAAATTTGGTCTACAGTCCTTTGTTACTTGTGTTTGGGGAGATAGTGGTAATACTAGAGGAAGCGATGAGCGATGGTGGTGCTTGAGGGAGTTGAATCAGATTACATAACTTAGGGAGAGAGGGAAATCGATTAGTGGGGTGTCATTCTTTCTTGCAGAGTGCACAAGGAGGTTGAATGCGAGGAGGGAGAGGAGCGATGGGATATTTCTTCTTTCATCTTCCCCCAGCTATAGCAATGTCATTAGCAAGAGGGGGTGAGGGTGTTTCTTCAGGAGTAGGTATTGAAATCTGCATCGGAACTCCTTCGGTTTGGGAAGGGAGGGATGGTTGAGGGACCATCTCAGGAGGATGTAGATACCAAACTGGTATTTCCAGTACCATGTTAGGAAGGGTAAGCATTGCAGCTACCTGGAAATCTTGTATACCTGGTGGGGGTTAAAAGAAAGGGATTTGGGTAATGGCTTGAGGGACTGTTTCCCAGATTGGGATATCTCCCTATGGGAGGGGAAGATCAAGAATGGGTCAAGCTAAGCTAGTTCGAGGGGGTTCCTGAGGGAGAAGTTCTGTGACTAGTGGGATGTCCGGGATAAAAGAGGACTCGGTGGGAGGGAGAGTATCTTCAGTTGTCGTTCCATTGGAGGATACAACACATACTTGGGATAAGGGATGGAGGAGAGGTGGTGCTCCGTGGTATGTCCCTAGAAAAGGTGGGTCTTTGAAGATTTCGGGGCCCATCTCGATGAGTGGATAGGCGTCGGGATTAGTGTGGATGAAAGGGAGGATGTTATCGATGTTGGATGAGGGGTTGGGGTCATAATGTGATACTTGATCGATGGTAATGATTTTTTCGTTATGGAAAAACATCATGGTATGGAACATAAACGAGGTGAATACCTTCATAGCATACATGTAGCTACGACCAAACAAGATATTGTAGTCGAGCGAGGCATCGATAACCTCAATGCCAATCAGAACAATTTTTCCCCCGAGCTCGATGGGGAAATTTTGGAAGAGTTCCTCGGGGGATGAGGGTCTTCCATCGTAGGCTCTTAAGGTAATGGTAGATGGTATAAGTTCAGGGGAACCAATTTTCTTCCATACAAATTTTGACATAATGCATGTGGATGCACCCACATCAATGATGCAGCGGTGAACTGTAATGTTCCATATTTTAACTGGGATTTGAAAAGTGATGAGAGCAGGGAGGCGATGTTCTCCTCTATCAAGATCAAATGTAATGAGTCGGGTATCTGAGGGTTGATTGCCCCGAGGGTGGAAAGTAATAACTTCCGTTGAGTAGGACAAGTTTGAAGGACTTCTAAGACTGACATAGCAGCAGGAGATTATGCCAAATCATCGACCAAATTGTAATTATGAGCCACCCTAGCCTAAGGGTTGTGGACATTCTTGCGTAAGGGGATGTGAGGAATATGAAGGGGTGGGTCAGTATTAGTGTGAGGAATCATCAAAGGGGGCCCAGTTATGACTGGGGGTGC
>ML810106.1:36401-51282 GCA_009831015.1 Picea engelmannii
AGCATATACAACAGTGGTGGAGTTGTTGAGATTAGTCTCCAAGTGGGAGATTGTTGGTTATGGAGCTTGATTATCTTCCTGATTTAGAGGTCTTTTACTTTCAGTTGTGTTTATACGCCATGAAGTATTTACACCCCATAAGTATGTACCCCCTCTGCATGGTTTGTGGGGGCTATCCCCCTAGCTGGGTGGTTTGGGGGCAAGCGGGGGTTCGGGGGCGAAGCCCCTGAATAAAAAATTGCCTTGTAAAAGTATATTGTAATTTCATTGTAAATCTGGACCATTCATTATAAGGTCGCAGATCTAATGATAGATATTATGTTAGGGTTTTTTTCCCTAGATGGAAACCCTCTTTTATGAGGGAAATGTATTGCGACTATGTATGTTGGTGAGTATTGTATTCTGAGAGAGGATATTTTGAGAGAAAGAAGAGGAAGTTACAGCGGGTTTTGCTGTAGGTTGTATCCCTTCATTTTGCTGGATAATAATAAAGAAAGGACCTGGCAATTTCTCTGGTGGACGTAACCCACACTGGGTGAACCATGTAAATCTGTGTCTCTCTTGTATTGTGTATCTTCTGTGTTTTGTTTCCTCATTTGTTTTATTTTATTTCTTCGTAGTCCCGTTTTTCTAACATGTTGTCTGTTACAACAATGAAACGACCTCCATGACAACAATCTTTGACTCTAAGAATTGATACGCAAAGCCTCTTCATAGAAATCAACAATGACAAACTATGAACCTATCAAACCCTAAGCGACACCTTGACTTCTTAGAGTAAATGTGGATAGTATGAAGGATGGGTTAGACATGTGATAAGGGTAGAGTCGGTATGAGACAATGGATGAAAATCCAGGTGAATATAATGTAACTCACAAGACTTCCATTAATGGTGGTTACAGAGCCTTAACTACTGCTGACAGTGGACCATCCCTCCCACTTAAATAATGTCGTGAATAGAACTCCTTCATGACTCGACGAAATTAAATCTCGTTCACACCCACTATGTTAACTTGAGTTAGCAGTTCGATTAATTTTAGTCTTCATTGAAACAGATTTAGATAAGTCAGGCTAACGAGAGTTAACACAAGTCCTCGTTGTCGAAATTCGTCTGGTGTTTGGACTATATATTTCATTACAATCAACATACAACTTCTAAGAACCATTGAATGACTGGTACTTGGTAGTTATACTAGTTACCTGTTATTGAACCCCACCCCATGGTTGTATAGATGGAAACTAAATAAAGTTTCCTAGGGTTAAAGTAATTAGGTGGACTTGGGAACAAACTTGGAGACCTTATGTTAAAGGTTGAGTTTTAGTATGAATCATAAGTCCAAACATTATATACATAGACCTACATACGCTTATAGGTAAATAGAATGAAGGCAAAAAGGGCATTACTAGAGCCTTGGTGGTTTAACCTTATAATCTTTTCTACTCGAGGTAAGTTAAGATGATGTAGTTATAACATCTTGTGGTAAGTAGAATTTAGGAGTTACATCACAGAGATTTATAACAGAGTTTTAGGATCTCCTTCTTTTACCAAGTAATTATATAAACAAAATTTGAGGAATTAATGACCACAGGTAAAAACAAATTATGGAAAATTTGAGGTACATTACAGATCCAAACTGAGATTAACCGAGAGTGGCCGAGAGGCTTTGTCTATCTCAGAGTGACCTTCAATGATCAATGGGATAATCATAGTGCAACCATAGAAGAGGGAACACTCACTTAAGGAGAAACCAATAAGGGCGCAAACCCTAGTTGGTGTGCCCTCCCTTCTACCTCTAAAAACTTGAAGGAAATGATTTTCTCCCTGAGAGAGTGGCTAGATAATGGGATAAGATTTGTCTCAGAGGTGAAAGCATGGAAAATAGATTCACCATGAGGTATCCATGAAGGAAGGTGCACTAGTTATTCTTCAAAAACACTAAAAATGAAATTGTCATGAATGTAAAATGCAATCTCAAAAAATAAAACAAACAAGACACATAGCTTCAGAAGAAAAGGTAAGAATCCTTTATTTGAGTCCTGATTCACCTTATATACTGAGGGAAACATTTATTTACATATATTTAATTAATCATCAAAAGTTGAAGATGTGTTGCGCCTAGGTGACTGACTTGTGTGCCATAGGTGGTCGTTCCCCTAGGTGGCCTCCTTGGCCCAATTCCTCTCTGTTTATATTTGGAAGAATCCCAGATTCCATGAGAAGATGAGGACACTTGTTGTGCAATACATCAATTGTGATCCACTTTTCCTGAGCTGGATTTTGGCTATGGAGGGCTACCAGATATGATGTGTATGTCTTGTGTCTTGTAGAGTGACTCTTAGTGTCCAGTATAGTGTCTTTGGCCAATGGGAGTTGGAAATAAGGAATGTTGTCCACTGGATGAGTCATGGTGACTGGTTCTTCCAAGAGGTAAGGATCAAACAACTTTAAGTGATTTACATTAATGACATTGTGGATTCCCAGTTGTGGTGGTAGATCCAACCTATACGCATTTTCTCCAATATTGTCAAGTATGGTATACAGACCATATGTTATTGGAAAAATCTTGTCATGGTGGCCTTTTAAGTGGTTATTATCCAAGTGTAACCAAACTTGATCCCCTAGTTGAAAGGATATGAAGGTTATTTTTTTTTCATGGCGCTAGTTGGCATGATCTTGGGTTGCTTGGAGTGTTGCTTTTATGGCACTATGGCATTGTGCAATTTGTTGGAGAAATACTTGAGATGAAATTTGTTTCTATTGTTGCTGGAAGGCACCTTGAGGAGCCCAAGTGATTGGAAGCTCAGTTGGAGATGCTGGTTGGAAGCCCAAGAATAATTCAAAAAGTGAAAAGCTTGTAGAAGAATGTGTTGCATTATTGTAGCTATGTTGTAGAATGTGCAAGTAATTGTCCCATTGTTTGATGTGCCCAAAGTGAGTTTGGAGAGCATGAACCAAGACTCTGTTGAAAACCTCTATTTGGCCATCCGTTTGAGGATGGAATGTAGTAGAAAACTTGAGGTGGCACCCCAATAGTGCCCATATGGTCTTCCAAAATGTGTTGAGGAAGCGAGAATATTTGTTTGAGATGATAATGGACGGGAGGCCAAAATGGGGCCAGACATGTCGGAAGTAGAGTTCCGTTGTTTACGCTTCTGTTGTAGTCTTCCTCCATGGGATAACAAGTGCCATTTTTTTGAAGTGGCATACCACTACCTAGATTGCATCATGTATATTTTTGGTTGTTGGAAGTCCATTGAGGAATTCCATTGAGATTGACTCCCAAGAATGAGAGGGAAGCGACAATGGTTGATACAACCCATGCTTTTGGTTGGATGGCTTGGATTTTGAGCATAATGCACAGGCTATGATAAATTTTTCAACTTGAGGCTGTATGGAAGGCCAATGCAAATGACATTGTATATGTTGTATGGTATTTATGGTCTCGAAGTGGCCCACATAGGATTAAGCATGCGCCTCCCTGATGAGAAAGAGGTGGTCTTCTGAGTGTGGAATGCATAGCAAATTAAACTTATATAGCCACCCATCCCAAATAGTGTAGCCTAGGAAGGGGGTCTGATTGATCACTATGAGACTTTGCAAAGCTTCCCAAATATCTCTAAATCCAGGGTCAGTAGCATATTGATCTTTCCATGTGTCATAAGTAGGACAACGCACTTCTAGAATGGAAAGAAATGGAGTGGGAGGTCAACTTAGAAAATCAACCATCTTATTAAAAGTGCCTTTCTTATATCTGATGACTAAGTGAAATTGTTGAATGTAGGAGGCCCATTTAAGGTACCTTTGTTCCTGAATATTCAATTGAGAGTTGATGAAAATCAAAGGGTGGTGGTCTGTATGCAGAATGGTTTCTTTACCCAACAAATAATGCCTCCATTGTTTGAGCGCTTAGACCAGGTTGCAAAATTCCTTGTCATTGGTACTATAATTTTTATTTGCCTCAGACAGGGTTTCAGATTGGTAAGAAATGGGGTGTCCTCCCTGTTTAAGTACGACACCAATAACATATTGTGAGGCATCAAACTCAATCTCAAAGGGTTGGTAGAGGTCCGACACATATAAAACAGGGGATGAGAAGACAACGTCTTTGAGCTAAGAAAAGTGACTAGTTTCTTATTTAGTCCAGATGAATGTAGAAGTATTTGAGAGGTGATGCAAAGGTCGAGCAAAATGTGAAAATAATGGAATTAACTTACGAGAGAAATTGATGCCACCCAGGAATATTTTGAGCTTCTTAGTTGAAGAAGGTAGAGGCCATTACTTCAATGCTTGGATGCGAGCTGGATCTGGTTGAATACTCTCTGAGATGACCATAAAGGAAAGATAGGGAACTGAATTCTGACCAAAATATGACTTCTTCGCTTTGACTTGCAACTTGTGTTCTTGGAGAATTTGGAGAAATTGTCGGACATGTTGCATGTGAGTGTCCCATGTCTGACTGAAGATGAGAATGTCATCTAAGTAGATGACCACAAATTGACCCAAATGTTCTCTGAAGATGTCATTGATGAGCCTCGGGAAAGTGGTTGGGCCATTGGTGAGGCTACAAGGCATGACTTGATAAATCCTAAAGAAGAAGAACAACAATTGATAAATCATAAACAAGAACAACAACATGGTGGAAAAGGCATAATAGCTAATGCTTAATTATTCACTCCAATGTTACATATTTATAATACAATGGGTGATGCCACCTCATAGAGAGATTTGCTCTAGATCCTAAAATCATGCATGATGACTCGGCTAGGCA
Organism: Picea engelmannii; assembly: GCA_009831015.1. Taxonomy (NCBI): domain Eukaryota; kingdom Viridiplantae; phylum Streptophyta; class Pinopsida; order Pinales; family Pinaceae; genus Picea; species Picea engelmannii. The sequence continues at coordinate 41,171 of ML810106.1, forward strand.
ATCTTAACTAACTCATTAGTCATCACTTGAGGATATATTACTAATATCCTAAATGAATAACACAAATATAGGTGACAATTTTAGACTTAGTGATTGGTAAAGGTAATCCATAGGCTAACATGACTTTCCACTCAAAAAGACCAAATTTGGTCCTGAACACTATTTTCCAAACATCATATGGGTTCATTCGAACTTTATGGTAACCGACTGTCAAATCCAATTTAGCAAACCACTTATCTCCTTGGAGGGTGTTGAGTAGTTCCTGATTCTGGGGGAGGGGGTAACGATCTTTTATTGTGGCTTTGTTCAAGGCTCGGTAATCAGTGACAAGGTGCATTTCTCAGGTATCTCTTTTAGGGATGAAAAATACGGTAGAAGAACAGGGAGAATATGAAGGTTGGATGTGGCCAGATTTTATGAGGTCGGTCAATTGTCTTTCCATTTCCTCTATTTTTGTTGGGGGCAAATGGTAAGTAGGGGCATTAGGTAAAGCATATTCGGGGATGAGATGAATGGAATGGTCAATGTGTCTGGAAGGGGGAGTACCTCTGGAGGTTGAACTACCTATGCAAACTCGTGGAGGAGGGGAGTCATTGTTTCAGGAATAGGGTGTGTGGTATTGTTTGGTGTTATTGGGTGCACCAAATAGAGAGAGAGACATTGGTTTAAGTGTACATGCGTTATATTTTCTTTGGTAGCAGGAGGTTTGGGTTTTGCTGCAGTTAAGATATAAGTGTGGCCTTCCTTGGTAATTTTGTACTGGAGGGATTTGGATAGATAGATATAATTTCTTTCGGTTTGGTATGGTATACTGAGCACAAAATCCGCACAATCCAAGGGGGATACATCACAGAGGACAATATCTTTGAATTGGCCTATGGGGAAAGTCACTAGATAATGCTTAGAAACTAAGAGGCGAGGGACATCCTTCTAAACCCATCCGAGTTGATAGGGTTGTGGATGTGGAGTAGTAACCAGATTAAGGCAGTTGGCAAGGTCTTGAGACACTAAATTCTTCTGGCTTCCATTGTCCATAATCAGTAAAGCCAAGGCATTTTTGATTTGGCAGTTATGGGTGAAGAGGGGTTGGGTGGATGAGTTCGAATCTTCATGGGTCATTAGAAGAAGTGATGGATCTACTTCTATGGTATTTTCCAAAGGAAATTCTTTGGTATATTCTAATTGGGAAGGCACAATGAGCTATGTGATTAAGGTTTTGTTGGTTTTTAGATTTTGGAGGATTCAACAATCTGATGAATTGTGTGAAGTAGTTTCGTGGAATGAGCACCAAGGTGTCCTTGTATTTGTATTGGGTGTAGGATTTTGAGCTAGAGGAGGTGGAAAGAGGGATGGAGGATGGGAGCTATATGGTTGAGAGGCAGGGGGGTTGGTGTAGGGATGGGACTGAGGAGTACGACCTCTAGGAGAAACTTTCCTTTATATAGCCAAAGATCTCTGAAATTTTGTGTCTAAAGTTGGATTTTCAAACAACTCTACTTCTTGACAGAACTGAATTAATAAAGTAACCAAAAATTTTAATATGAGTACCTCTTCCGGATCTGGAATATGAAGTAAGAGGTGCATCTTGCAGAAGAAGTCTATGTATCCTTGCACTCCTTGTGAAGGGAGTTGTCGAAGTTGGTTCCATTTGATCCATAAGGATTACACATACCCGAGTGGGTAGAAGCAATTTCTCAAAGCTTCGAAAATTCGAGCCCAGGTTCTGATGGGTTTGGAAGTAGAGGATTCTGGAGCATCCCCAATCTCTATCACAAATGTGGTCTTCTCTTGCTCTGTATCCTACCATGTTTATGCCAGTCCTTCTAATTGCAAGGTGACAATATGCAGATTTCTTTCCTCGGTAAGGACTAGAAATGTATTTAAATAGGTGGAGAGGCTACAGATCCAAGAATCCACAATTTCTCCATTGGTTTGACTAGGAAATTTGGGTATTTGGATTTGAGTCTCCAACCGGAAGGGGTCTGGATTATTTTGTTGTTGCATTCTAAGTAGCTCATTGAGGACGGAGGCGAGATATTGGATGGGACTTGATGTGTTGGAATCTGAGTCGATTTCCAAAGGATATTTACGTGGAGGCATTGTGAGGCCAGTTGAAGATCAAAGGTTCCCCTAGTTTGCAATGTTGAACAGAGGACGCAAAACCCTGAAGCAATGGAGATGAACTAGTCTAGAGGGAGAGATCTCTATTGTTTTAGATATGTGGATCTCCTCTTTGTTGCAATGGATATTTGGGTTCCCTTGGGGCTTATGATATCTGTTGATCTTCTTGCATTAAAATGGAAGCCCTTGAATGAGCAAAATCTGGACTATTTCATGAAAAACGCAAAAAAAAAAAAAAATGGCTCAATATTCAAGATCAAAATATTTTCCATGGATATTGAGGTTCTGATACCAATTTATATTCCCAAGAAGGTGATCTATAGAATAAGGTGACCATGTAATCCATAATCTGGCTTCTGACGAAAAATTCCTCAGGGGCGCAAATCTGAACAGGGGCGCACCATTGGTTTGGGTGACCAAGCAATGGAGATCCAAACCAGGATGATCCAAGAGTGGCCAAGAGGATTTGACTATCTCAGAGTGACCTTCTGGGTTCAATGGGAGAAGCACAGTGTATCCATAGAAGAGGGTGCACTCACTTCATCCCAACAAAGGAGAAACCAGTAAGGGTGCAAACCCTAGTTGGTGTGTCCTCCCTTCTGCCTCTGAAAACTTGAAGGAAATGATTTTCTCCCCAAGAGAGTGGCTAGCTAATGGTATAAGATTGCTCTCAGAGGTGGAAGCATGCAAAATAGAGTCACCAATAGGCATCCATGAAGGAAGGCACACTGATTATTCTTGAGAAACCCTAAAAACAAAATTGTCGTGAATGTAGAATGAAAACTCAGAAAATAAAACAAACGAGACACATAGCTTTAGAAGAAAAGGTAAGAATAGTTTATTTGAGTCCTAGTTCACCTTATATACTGAGGGAACCATTTATTTACATATATTTAATTAACCATCAAAAGTTGAAGATGTGTTGTGCCTAGGTGATTGACTTGTACTCCCCAGGTGGGCGTACTCCTAGGTGGCCTCCTTTGACCAAAGATTCTAAGGATTCATTTCTAAACATGATTCCACAAAGGGATCTTCTAGACATGGTCATGGGAACAAACCCAAGAGTTAGGCCACAAAGGGATCTTCTAGGTTAAATAACGACACCTTGAACCATCACAAATGACCAATTGAGGGAATCCTTTGCCTCTAACTAGGTATATAGGTACCATTAGCATTTTTGAGCACTAGGTATGGGTCTTAGGGCCTTGGAGATGGAACCTTAGGTGAAAACATGGTAAGTTATCTATATTTTCATCTATTGTAATAAGAACACACACATTCTTTAGAATGAATGTGCACTCTTTCTTAGTAACACACATGTTTTCTAAATCATGAGCACACTCCTACTTAGGAATGTGTATGTGTTCTAAAGCATGGGCATTCTCTTTCTTAGGAATGCATGCATGTTCTAAAGAATGTGCACATTCCTAAAACGTTTGAGTTATCAAGTGCGCATGGTATTTTGGGGAGAACCAAAGATATAGGATTAGGAATGGATGCATATTTATAAGAATTCACACACATTCCTATGTGTGCACATTCTTGCATACCCCAATGCCAAAATTTCATTCATCAACTTCTTGTGAATGCCTTTTCATATTTGGCACATTCATTTCCATCATATTCACAACATATAAATAATATTTTAAAGAATATTTAATATGATCCCTTTATTATTCTAATAGACCTTATTGGTGTTAGTCACAATAAACACCATCATCATCAATAACACAAAAAATATAGTGTGAAACCCATTGAGAATTCTAGATAAAAAAACAAACACACATGTAAAAGTACAATGTTATTGTAGATCAACAAAATTAAGAGTAATAATTCAAAGGTTTACAAGTGCATCTTCTCATCATAAGGGTAGAGTCTTCTCTATTGGTGTCAAACTCCACATGGTTGTAAGTTGATTTCATAGTGTAGTTGGCTAAATATCCTTGTCAAATCACCCTATCAATCGATGTTTTATTTTATATTTACATTTATTTTGGTTTGAATTGAATTATCCAACAATGTAATTGCTTGATTAGCTTAAATTTTCCACCCTAATTTCATGTCAACATATGCAACGAATGGTAAACCATTTTTTTTTAATGTATTCAACTTTGTTAATAATGAACTAGTTCATTTTCTTTGGCTTTCAATATTTAAAATGATTTTAGAACCTCCTCTTTATTCCATGTATCAATAAACACACAATATGATACATTTTATGATTTTAATCATCTCATCCAATTATTTGTTTTCATGCCATTAATTTTTAGAAACATTATTTTCATTATGACATTTCTATCCTGGAATACTTACAAATTTATTGGGAGGCACCATAGATGTTCAATTTACACACCATTCTTATTTTCCTTCTTTTTTTAAAGTTATCTACTCATAGATTAATAGTTGTACAAAAAAATTAAATTCTTCCCTGACTTATTGATAATATACTTGATGATAATATCTAAGATCGACATCAAAATTTTCAAAGATGTTCATATAATCCATAGGATTATATATTCTAGGAGTTATGGATATGCTTATACAAAAATTAAATTTGATGGATCTAATCCAACATTAACAAAGCAACATTATGTTATATAACATATTTTAGGGTAATTATTAATCTAAATGTTTGAAATAATATACACTTAAAATTAAAATTAGGAACAAATAGAAAGGCACCCAGTCCTTAGCCTCAGAGGTTGAGTCCACATATATGAGAGGACGATTAATATATACAATATACTCTATGCCCAGTGACTCATTCTCTTGGTTCTAATATTGACCAACTACTTCCATATCCCATAGGATATTAACCAAGACCTCATACTTCTTGTGCATGTAGTCTAGTTTATACATTGTAGGTTTGTGTTGCATGCTCAAAGTCTTTAGGATGACATTATGTTGAATGCATTTCTTGTATATCACTTGGGAAATGATTTATTTAGTATTCATGTGGATATCAATATGATTGAAGTATTTGGTAACCATCCTATCAATGAATCTAGCATATGGTACCCAATCCATTAATTTGGCATCACCATCCAATGATAATGTGTTGTATAATTTGTTCCTAACCTTCTTATCAATTATTTCAACCTTGGCCTTGATTTCTGGAGGGAATCTCTAGTGGTAGTGAATTGCATCATATGTCGGTTCCTTCTCTACCTTGGTGGGCCACTTTGAGGATGAATTTTTTATATAATTTTTGTAGGATTGAGGACTTCCTCTCCTCACTTTCCTAGCTAAATTGTGTACCTCGATCACCTTCCTATCCATAGTTAAATACTATTTTTGTTCCCTTCTCATAGACATAGTAGATAATCAGGAAGGGATAAAAATATCATCTTCACAATATAGAGAGTTAGTATTCAAATGGTTGTTTCAAATATCAAGATTGGTGGTAAGGGGTTCACATCCTTTTTCTAATGGAGCCACTACAACTACCCTATCCCTATGCACCTTTAGTATTGTTATAAAAAGAGGATAGCAGAGAAATAATATAATACAGATGTAAAAATAGAACACAAAATATGAACAATACAATAAAGACATGGATATACGTGGTTCACCCAATATGGGATACTTCCACAAAGAAATTGCTAGATCATTCCTTTAATATTATCCAGAAAATGAAGAGATACAACCTAGAACACACCCGTTGTAACTTCCTCTTCTTTTCTCACCACCTCCTCTCTCAAAATACAATATTCACACTCATACATAGCTGCAATACAATTACCTCATAAATAAAAGAGGGTTTCCTTCTAGGGACAAAAACCCTATCATAAATTCTACCGTAATATCTTCAACCTAATGATGAACAATCCAAATTGACTACGAAATCATAATATTTTACAAGGAAATTTTTCCAAAAAACTTTCTCTTTGGGGGCACTACCCTCAAAACTCCACTGGTGGGGCTCCATAATGTGTCGCCAACCCACTATATCCCATGGAGAAAAATGGTCATAATTTATAGTCATTGGTGTTGGTGTCTAGATCATAAGTGGTCATCCACACTCCCTCATTAGCTAACCTATTTTCCAATTTTTTTTCCTTCCATTTAACATGAAATGGAATGAGAATTGGGATATGAGGAATGTACTTGGAACTCCTTCCATAGGAGAGCCTTCAATTATGAGTTAAATTGTACACTAGGATCCCATTTAACAAACATTTGAGATCATTTATTTGAATGAGATAGTCTCCTTCAATAATGAGCTTGTTGAATCGATCGATTTGTGTAATTGTGTATGTGTAACTCAATATATAAATCAAGGTCAAATGTATGTTTAAGAATCATACATAAATTATATATTGTTCATAAAAAATATCATGTTAATTTTGCAAAAATCATTAAAAAAATAACTAGTATATTTGAAGAAAAAACATATATATAAGTTCTAAATATGATTTTGGGTTTTTTTTTTTGTAAATAAAAAAGTGATATTACCTCACAAAACAATTGTCACTGTACATATCATTTTAGTATCACAAGCTTTCCACTTGTTCCACCAAACTAGTGGAAATGAAAACATGTGGCATCCTTTGTTATTGTAGCTAAAAGTAGAAGACACCACTTTCTCTTCCAAACAATTGGAAACCAGAGCAAGTGGCAAAAGAGTGTTGTGTCAGTGTTATCTAGACATGCATAAAAAAACTTATCATACAGACTGGCCAAAAAAACTAAGTAGTAAGACAGGAAAACTAAAAAACAGTGCAAAGAAACCCCAATGCCTTGTAGATGGAGTGCTGAGAGCTGATAAACCATACACATTAGATGAACTATTAAAATAATGGAACCTTCCATCTGGAGTGTCGCTTTGAGGAGTGAAGATAAAAGGTTGTGCATAAGTTGGGCATCCCTGCTTGACTGACGTGCTCGAGAAGGCATTGAACGACATGCCAATTATGCTACTGAGGAGGGTGTGCTTGTGGAGCTACTCCATCATGTCAATCCTCATCTTAAATATGAGTTCTAGGTGTTTCGGTGCCAGAAAGTCTGGTGAACTCGAATGTCCATCCGTTTCTGTAGTAGGCATAGGAGGTTTAGTTGGGCGATACGTCCATGGTATTTCCTCTTGGACTATACAAGTATCCCCCTCCAGGGATTCCACTATATCCATTGCAGTAAGATTCGTGATGGGTTGATCATGGGAGTCCGATATCGTGTAAAGGAGGGAGTATGGAGAAACTTTAATTGGTTCCTTCGAGATTTCCTCCTCCACATAAACCGTTGGATGCATCTTCGACTCCTTATTCCTTTGAATTAAATTTTTCGAGGAATCCCATGCTAGTTCACAGAGGTGTCTCTACCTTGCTGCATAACAATACCAAGTGGGTCCCCTCTTGGGTTTCCCTCACTCACGAGGCATGATAGGAAAGGAAAGCCATAAGAAATAGAAGGGGAGGGCTCACAGAGCTGGAAAACTGACCAGAGAAGAGCACCAATGCAACAAAGAAATGGAATGAAACAATCCATGGCCAACCTGGTTGAAGTGGAGGAATGTCCAAGAATATGAAGTGACCTCGTAACCTCCTCCAATACCTATCATCACCCCTCTGCCATGGCACATTGAGGGTGCTATTAAACCTACATGAGGGAGTTGTCCCTCCATCCCGGGAGCGCGTTTAAGTTCTTCATCCATCCAAGAAATGAAGCTCAGGGTGGCGATTGACCTCACTAATAACCCGTGTCGCATGTGGCATGCGTGGCACCATTTGGGCTACATGGCACCCCATCCGATAGATTTTGGGATTAAATAATACGGTAGTTAGATTTTAAATTTAAAAAATCGTATTTATGTACTAGAATGTAAAGTTAGATGATTTGGAGATTTGTTTATATTACGAAACACTATATTAGAAGTTATAATGCATTTATTGAGTTTCGAGATTTCTTTATATTTTTAGTGAAGTAATTTTCATAAAAAATTTCATTACTTTTTGGATTTTTTACATAAACTAATTTTTTTAGTTATTTATTAAAATATTTTCAAATAATTGTGTTTTAAGTTTATATTTAACTTTTAATAATTATGTTTTAATTTTATATAATTTTAAAATTGCATTCTTTTAAAATTAGAAATGAAATTGTATTAATATATAAACTTTGTGGTGTTGAGGCCATCGACAAATACATTTACTCTTTTTGGATTTCCCCATACAAAAAGACATTTTAATATTTAAGACTATAGATAAAAATAGATGTACTTGACTAGAGTTCTATTCAAGCTAGTCCTATAAGTTTCTTATGTAATGAATTGACTCGAAATACATTTAACTCTAAAAAACATTTATACTATATTAAAATTGCACACTACCTCGATTTTCTTTATCCTTACCAGTGTTCTAAATTCCTGCACCTTTGATGTCCATTGGTTCCATATTTTGAAAGATTGTCTCTACCTCAATTCCTCCTCCATGAATAGATCTTTGAATTTCTTGATGATTTGAATCAAAAGAGAGGTATTCCATCCATTATGACATAACTAATACTCTCAGCCTATCCCATTCTTCCTCAAGAGTATTTATCCAATGGTTTTCTGAAAGGAGAAGGATTGAATGATTGACACATCGAGTGACACATGAATTATCCAATTCTTCTACCTTGGACGAGGGAGACAATATGGCATTGTTGTTGGCCTAGGTAACCACCTCATTTCTGCGTAGTGCCTTTTTTATTTCACGGAGGTCCATAAAATTCCAATTGGGATTGCTACTAGACTTCTCAAACTCTTTGGACAAAGGCCCTAGCACAATAACTCCAAACTTGTGACAATGATGGACATAAAACTCCCCAATTCCTATGAAATGAAAAATCAAACCTACTGCCTTGCAAAAACTTAGACTAGTAGAGTCAGGGGAAAGAACCCAAGCATACTTTATAATCAAATTATCAACAATGAAACACTAGAGAACCCCCAAGATAGCCTCCCCTATCTATTGCTTAACAACAATGATATGGTCCAAAATTCCCAAATTCCATGCACCACTACACATCCATAAGTCCACTCCTCACTGATCTTGACCTGCACTCCACTGATATTCCTCTCTGAGACATGAATATGAGGAAATACATGCCAAAATAGTCCCAAAATAATTAAATTTTTCCGTAATTTCACATTTAAATGTTGTGAGCAAATCCCACATGAGTAAATGAACATAGGGGTTCGCTAGCTCTTATGGTCTCCCCTCCATCTACTTCACTTGTGTGGCCACATGGTACACCTGTTGAATTAGACATGCATTGAATAACATTGGTTGGATGCTTTGATTTGTAATGTTAGCCATAGACATTAAAATTTAGGGGATAGTGGCTTAAAGAAATTCCCCATTTTCCATGAAAACTCTGGGGTTTAATGAGGTGGCATATTTTTCCCACATATATACTTCTCTATTTATTTCTCTTCGTATGTGGAAGAGGTCAACTCTATCAAACTAGCACATAGTATACCTGATTTTCACGACGATTCTGTAAATATTGATCCCTCAAAGACTAGATTTATTTCTGACTACATTGATATTGATTAATGAATCACCAAACACCATCCTTGATTGATATTAAGTTTAATGCAGAGAAAAAAAAACAATGAAAACAATTAATCACAACCATTTAAATTATTTGTAATTGTATTAAAGGTGCCTCTCATATATTTAACCAAATAAATATACATTTACATGACCTTGTTTACTATTCACTTGAAAAACATATTATTAAAAAATCCACTCTAACATACCTTTTAAATTTTGATGCAGGTAAAAGGAAGGAACAATTTGACTCATGTATACCAATATACATCGCATGACCTCCTTAATATTTACTTGGAAAATATATGATAAACAAAATTGCCAAATTATAAAATCACATGGAGTTATTATTTACAGTTGTAGCTTCCAAGAAACTCAAAATATTCATAGTGAATGAAGCAAATAAGTATTTCCACAAATCAACTCAACAGAAATAGTTTGAATAGGAAATCAAATATC
>ML810106.1:120813-158481 GCA_009831015.1 Picea engelmannii
AGGGTCCAACCTGTTCGCTAAAGTTTTTAGTTTATTTGGTTCTCATTTCAACCTTTTATTTTAGTTTACCCGATGCTATCATATTTGATTCGATTTCAATGGTGTCTTCCTGCATTCCTGTGAGGGTAGAAGATCTTCTTTCCCTTAAAAACAGAGAAAATTCAAGCTCGAAAGCCTCGACAAAAGTCACTTTAGTTGTGGGTTGAGAGGGTTTAACCTCTACTGGAATATTATGATAGAGTTTATTAAACCTATGGGTTAACTCTAGGGTTGACTCATAATTCTTCTTTCTCAGAGCCCCAAATTCCATTAGACAATACAAGTGATCTTTCTTTTATCCCCACTGCCTTAAAAGGCATTTTCTAGCATGTCATAAAACGCTATAGAACCTACTGGGAGCCCTCGAGACTAGATTCTTAATTTTCCTTCAAAATTTTGCACCAAAAGTCTCAAGTAAACATCCTCATGCTCAATGCCAAGGAAATCAACGAATTGGTTGAAATTTTTTATGTCATCTATGCTAGTTAAGTCTCCTTCTCCCATGAATTTCAGTAATTTCTTCATATAATTTTATGGTAAATCATGAAGGAGGGGTAGAAGGACTAAATAAGCGTATTTGGATGCCACTTTGGAAAAAATCCTAGGGGGGCGGAGGTGGTGGTCCTTGACCCCCTCCTCCTCTAGCACCACCTCCATCTCCAGTGCCACCTCCTCCAACAACAACCATCTGATGTTGAGGGGATGAACTTCACGATTTAAAGAGAGGGTTTTCATAAACTGCTAGGGACCAAAGTGGTGATTGTTCGACTTGCCCGAGCTATAGTGAAGAAAAAAATGGAAACTGATCGTTATAAGGCATGAAGTCTAGAAGAGGAGGGAACGAGAAACGTGGAATGGCTTCTTCAGACTTACAATATGTATAGATAGGTAAACCAATAGGAGATGAATCGGGGTAAAAGGTGCACTCCTCAGGATTTAAGAGAACAAAAAATTAAATATAGCAGGTATAGTGGAGGATATTTTATTCAAACTGTTTTGAGTATCATACAGGTCAATCTCAATATTTATTCTGGTTTCTCTAGTTGAAGCCTCCACAGAAAGTGTTTGTTCAAATATTTCTTTAGGAGTTAATATTTTGACCCGAACCATAGTATTGACTTGAGTTATTTTGGGTTGGTACTTCTTACCTGAAGATAAAGTGATAGACCAAGTATCCCTTGGGTTTTAAAAACTCTTCGAGATCAGATACAGACGTAGTTTGTTGATCGTCAGGGTTCTTCCTGGTATTATTTCGACCGAATGCCAGTTTATCTCTACTAGAGTCACCAAGTGAAAGATAAAATCCTTAATACAATATTCAATATGCATTCACTATGAAATAAAGAATGTTACCATGTCGTTCTCCCAGGGAAAAATAACGTTGTTTCTACGCCCCCGACAACAACGCCAAAAATATGTTGTTCCTGACATTACACTTAAGGCTCAAAGGGTAATGTCAAGGCATAATGAATATAAAGGAAAGTTTTGAAATGTTCTTTTTCTTCTACTAGTTATATAAGAATTAATCCTCAAATGCAATTAATGACATAACAAGACAGAGGTTGTAATTTGTCATCTGAGTCGATTTATAAAATCAAGTGATGTGAGGGAAACTTACAAAACTGTTAAACAAAATGAGGCATCAATGAAAGATGAATCTTACCTTCTTCACAGTAGCAGAAAATAAAGAATGCACCCTTGAAAGGATATGAGATATAGTAATCCAAGTAGCTCATGAGTCTTGTATCTACTTATAGCAAATACAAAGGAAAAACTGCTTGCTTATCAAACAACCGATTTAATGTGATTGCAGTAGAAGTAGTAATATATTTCAAATAGTCACTTATCAAGGAATAACATAAAGAAAACTAGATATATGAATTACAAGAGGATAACATAACTCAAACTGCACAAAAATTGGAATCCCTATGTGCACTTGTATTAATTCTCACAAAAAGGAGAGTTATCTCTATTACATTCGGTAAGAAGCATCCTTTGCTAAATCTTAAAAATACATATTTATACAAAAAATGATCTCAACCCTAGGCGGTTGGAATTCTCATAATTGAAAAATAGTAAATATTACAATATGAAAAATTTGAAGAATTTCATTTGGATCTTCTCTCTCTCTTCGCCTGTTGGCTGAGATGTTTCTTCTTCTTGTCCTCCATCTTAGAAACATATGGCCTCTAATCATGACCTGTTTAAATGGTATGCACACGTGTCTCGTTTGTTTCCATATGTGTTGGCCTTTCGTAAAAGTCTACATAACATCATGGCTACATACATCATGTGAGGCTCTAATGAGGCAACAACATATACGCCATGGTTGTATTCTCTAAACTTCTCAGGATGTGAGCACCAATCCTTGATCAAGTCAGGTAAGTTCTTTCCATATTGAACGCATTCCTTTTTGTCAAAATCCATTAGGAAAGCGAAATTATAAACGCAATTTGGAACTGGGGATAATTTATACATTACCTAGAAATGTTCTAGTCAAAAACACCCAACTGTAAGTGTTTGCAAATTGTAGATACTCCTGGTCGAGAGGTCGACGTTCTCCAGTGCCCAACCAATCATATCATTTTAAGGCAGTATCCTAGGCTGTGTTTCTATTTTATGCATCTCTGATTGAGAAAAATATTTGTATCTCATAGCTTGGGTTTCAGTCACCTTGTTGCCTAAATCATCTGGGTAGTTGATCAATCTGTATTGTAGAATATCAAATACCTACATCCAGGTTTTCACGGTATCTATGGTTATGGGAAATGTGTTTGAGAAGGCATATGTGTTCGTGTTTGAGATTACACCAGACGTTTTAGCTATTTTCCTTGGAGCCATGATATCATGAGTTCAGAACTTTGTTACCTGTTAGAGGAAACACGCAAACTTCTTATCATGCTCAAACTTGTTTTTTTGTGAAAATGCAAATGAAATTCAAACTTCAATATTTTTTTCCCTTAAATGTGTTGAGTTACAAATACTCTACCGACGGTGCATTCACTTTCCTTAATGAAAAGATTTAGGGATTGTTCCAAGATCTTATTTGAAATGATTGTCATAGATCAATTATTAATGTCATTAATGTATGGTGGTTCACGATTAGAATTTTTGACAAATAACATTTGAATTTACTCGATCTATGATTCAACGAAAAATTAATCATGATATAATCCTCATTAACGCATTAGTTAATCGTATTTATCGTTAATTTTTTTTTTTCGGATTTTCAGACCTCAAGATTTTGGTAGTTGCTCGAGACAGGATCCCCGAAATGCGAAATCTCACAGTGATTAATTAATTTTAATCATGTTTTACCCAGTAAATAATTGTTCTTAACTTCAAGAATTTCGGGGTTTCATACTTTGTGATATTTGAGTGCAGTGGATGGAAAATGTCCAAATTCTGAATGTGTAAAGTTATTAATTAGGTATTAAGAGAGATTAACTTATTTAAAATGGGCTTAGTTTTTTGGTATCTATATTCCTTGGGTATCGACAAAACAAATTTATGGATGCTTCGATAGGCCACTACTCGTAATGATGTGTCAAGGCTTAGGGAGGTATATGTGTACTATGACTAAGACCATTTTAACACCTTTAGGATATCAGGACTTTGGATTTTCTACATGATGAAACACTCAAAGTGTGAAACTCCTAGACCCTAAACTCTGAAGCAAGTCTCTAGAAGTATTAACCTTTTTAACATTCAGGTGGCTCCAAAACATTTGGGAAAAAGGGATCGTTTGATCGATGAGAGAATTGGATCGACGGTGGACCTTGTGTACTAGTTAAAGATATAAGAAAAAAATGATTTATTATTGGAGTTTGATTTTGATATGAAGTAAAAAGAAAAAGGGTAAAGCTTCAGACTTATAATTTTAAAAGTGTTCCAACATGCACTCCGGCCTTACATTATTAATCAAAAAACATTATTCCTTTGGTATTTATCTATTTGATACCAAGAACTAAATAAATAAGCATGAAACAACACATGAAAATATCAATATTCATGTTAAACGATAAATAAATAACAACATGCCATGCACAACAATAACCAACAAAAAAACACATTAGTAATGCATGTCTTAGAGATAGTAGACAATACATAGTGGAAATAATTATGTATTTGAAGAGAAACACCATGATAGAGATCATTTGTATTTAACAAAAACATTCACCAAATAGATACATACCAAGGACATTCAACCCAACCTTAGACACTATTGTTCCAAGTCTCAACAATATGTCACCCTCGAGCAAGGGCTATGAATCCACAAGGATGGGTTCCAGGATGACACTCAGCTTCCCAAACCATTCAACACTTAAGATTTCAAAATTTCTCAACACACAACAATACAAAGTTCACCAACTCTCTTCTCCCAGCTTGCACAACCCATGAGATAAAAACCCCTTCACTACCATGTAGTCCCTCAGGCTGTCCACCTACTTCTAGGGCTCCAATGCATCTGGTCCAGAATCTCAATCATGTAACTCTTGAGGAATCACAACTGTGCCAAGGTTTATCAGATTTCTAATGCATCCATGCATTCATGCATAAATCCATTACTGGAATGATATATATTTATGTGTAGGAAATAAACAATAACTCTTCTCTCCTTTTATTCATTTCGCATGCCTAGAACAAGAACAAGAGTGAATGAGGAAACAAAAAAATGAATGAGTGATTGATCCCACAACTGAACAACAGAACAATTTATTAACCCCAAGACAATCAATAACATGGATTTTGTATCCAAGCACTCCAAGGCCAACGTGGTCTCCCCAAGAGACTCTTGCGCCCCCTCATATTCCCCCCAACACAACCATGGGTGATAATTCATTAAACAAGGTGTAAAGGTTTAGTCCCTTAGTCCTCCCTCTCTCGTGGAATCATAGCCCCCTATAACTCTTTTCCTTTTCCATTCTACAACCAATGATGTACTTCATTATTATTAAATTTTTCCAAGAATTGCATTTGCTAGGAACTTGATCACCTCTTAATTGTTTAGGAGATTTGTCCTTACATTACTAAACCACAGACTCAAAATTGGGGTATTACAAATTGTAGAGAATCACTTCTCCTAGTAAAGTTTAGCAGTGAGGTAGTGAATAGATAATCAACTATATGGTATAAGATCATGACCATGGAAAATATAGGAGACTAAGTGAATATGAAATGAAATAATTTTCCTTGGATGGGGTGATACCAAGCACAGAGGACAATCAAGACACAAGGAGGCCACCTAGATGGGTGACCAGCCACCTTGAGCCCATCTAGTCCCATCCCACCTCTATGTAACCTCATTAACATCAAATCTCCTCCGTCAACCTTCATTCCTATGACGTGCACCTGCAGTTGCATGAGCTGGATGCTCTGGAAAGGAGGTGACATCATGGCTTGAGCCAAATGTGAGGTTTTTCTGGTCTCTCCTACACACTCCTCGACTCATTGTGTGATGTGAACTTCATTCCTCATATCTAAGCTCTCTATGTACATTTTGGACCCTCTCTTGTGTATCCACTCCGTGCCCATCCTGGCCTCTCTTTATATTCCTATCGTCCGCTCTTCAAGCTCTTTCAATTGCTTCCGTAGCCCAACTCTTTCCTTCAATATGCCTCATCCCAGGGGCAAGGCCAAATAAGGTGCCTCTTGCTACTATGTCAGGGGAAGAATCCCACCCACCTATGATCATCTTGTTGAGGCCGAGCTCCCCTCAGTCACTCCTCTAGCTGATGCGCCCATTCACAACCACCCCCCTGTGCTAAATTTTCCTCCCATCTTGGGCCTCGAGGAAGTAGCAACTCACCTTCTTCCTTCTGATGCAACTCATCCCCCAGTCCTTGCTCCAATTGTTGCACCCTCCCCCTCTCATCCCCTCATAGACCCCCTCACTAGGCTTTCTCCGCTTTTGAACTCCTACGACTATATGGTCGAGTGGTTCGACCTTTTTGGCAATTTGATGGGGTATGCGCCTCCCCCTCCTTCCCCCCCTCTTCGCCCTCCACCTTATCCTTCCCTCCATTGCCACCTGCATCCTTCCTCCCCCCCTCGAAACCCTCCTCCCCAGGGCCTTTCCCCCTCCCCCTCCACCTCCATAGACTCCTCGACCTCTCCATATGGTGTCTATCAGAACTGAGCATCGGACATGGACGCCATGAGCATTCTTCAAAGGGACCTGAGTGGCATCAAAAGGGACTTGAGGGAGATCAAAACAATCTCGTTCGATGTGCACAACAAAGACACAGATTGATGGAGTAGGGTTGACAAGTTAATGGCCTTCCCCCAAGATCTCTGACAG
This sequence comes from Picea engelmannii, assembly GCA_009831015.1. Classification (NCBI taxonomy): domain Eukaryota; kingdom Viridiplantae; phylum Streptophyta; class Pinopsida; order Pinales; family Pinaceae; genus Picea; species Picea engelmannii. The sequence continues at coordinate 127,154 of ML810106.1, forward strand.
ACAATGACATAGTGTGACAAGGGAAAATCATAGGCGCAACGTGTCTACACTAGGCCTAGAATCGGTCTAGGTCTTTAAATTTCTTCTCGTTTCCCTGTTTTCACAGAACTTTAATTACAGGCAGCCAGGGAAGGTTGGCCGAATTTTCATTTTATTTTATATAATTCTAAGGAATGGTATTTTCCCTGCGTGGCATGGACATGACTCACCCCACTTTTTGAACAATCAACAACGGTGGTTTTCGGAAAGGGAACTGCTACCAAATATGATTCAAAAACATCATTCTTCTAGTACTAAGGATAGTGGTGGTTTCCCATATGGGTACTACTGCCACTCTCGCTAGAACATTTTCATCTTATGTAACTTTTTCCAGGATCTAATACACCAACTAACATATTAAAAGAAGAAATGAAAGAATTTGAGTTTTAACAATATCTGCATTCTATATTCCTTAGGGATTTAAATTTAAAATTGATTTTTGTATTCTCATAAAATAAGTTCTTCATTGTATTGATTTTAGTGTTGGTAAAGTCTATCGACTAAGTTTTTAATAATATAGTGGATAATTTTTTTTATTATATTCCATGCATTGGTTTTAGTGTTTGTACAATGGATAAGGCACAGATAAGGGATAAATATTTTTTTTCTTCAGTATTTCAAAATGATAAATGAGATGGAATTGTAGGGAAATAATTACACTCTAAAAACATTTTGTAGTGAGGTAGTGAATAATCAATCAATTATATGGTAAGGCCATGATCACAAATAACATGAAGAGAATTGTAATGTACCCCAAATTTACCAAAAAAAATAAAAATTTCCAGGTGCATTAAAATTTCCTTACTCTGTTATACTTGATCGATTTAAAACTATAAACGTTGCTATCAGAACATGTCATATGATTATTTGTATTTACAAATGACTAAACAAGGTAATTAACCTTTCCATGAAGTCGTGCCTATTACAATAAATCAATACATGTGATAACACTTATCATAACAGGTTAAGGTTTATACTATCATCAAAACTGTGATCTGGTTATGTCCATAAAGTCTAAAGTCACTCTAGAATACATGATTTCCACCTTTACCCAAGGAATCCACAAAAGTATTTATCTAAAATTCTACTTTTAAACAATTCTTAGTACTCTCCACTTCATATCCAATGAAGGAATACTTCAAACTTACTACAAAAATCCCATACATTTAATTCTCCCTTTATTTATTATATCCTTATAATCTCATATATCAAGAATGGTTTAATCGTTCATGTTAGATGTACAAGCCTTACCATATATCTATAGACATACAAGGTCATGTAATTTTATTGAGTTTATATAAATGAATTATCGTATGTCTTACTTGAAGAGTTTAACCTTATTCGCATATGTCTACACGAGTCTCCTTGCAATAGTTATACACTTACTTTCTGCACACTCTAACTGTCACAAGTAGTGGACGTTCTTTCCAGTTTTCATTAAGGATTTTAACATAGTAGTTAGTGGGAACTTAACATACACCAGTTGTATAACAACAGGGTTGATCGAAAAATGATGTTTAGCATTGAGGATTGGAATCCCATCTAGCACGACGAGTCATAACCCTAGTACTTACTATCTAGCATGAAACTTCCTGAATTAGTGGAAAGGATTAGCACGAACAGTTTTATGGGCTCGGTTCAATGCGCAGTTAAGACATGTCCATAAATTACAATGAATTCTCTGGGTGAAAGTTATGAGGGTTCTTCCTTGTACTGGTTCTAGGTTCTTGCGACCAATGTGGATATGACATGCACGTTCGTTCACATGGACAACATACCCAAACATCCCCTTTCAATTAGTCTACAATACAAAGGCACCCAGGGTAACTGAAGTCTCATTTTCCTTTGGCTCTATGCATTTGCAAGGAAACACCCAGCGTTAACCGTGCGACTCCTCTTTGTGTGTAAGACTAGCGACATGGAGGCTCATGCTCTGGGTAAAGCATGAAACGGGTATACGACCATCTGGTTTCCTCCTCTACCGGGTAAGTCCACGAGAGACTCTAATGCTCAAGTTATCTATAGTAAAAGTGGTAGTTCAAAAAGGGTTAATCGCATTAGTGATTGTTTCTGTATCTATCTTCCTTACGACTTCTAGTTAAGTTCCCTCCTTTCACTGTAATTAAATATCTGAATGTATTTCCGTCCATGCTGTGTGTAACAGTAATTAGATCTAACACGTGGAGGTTTATGACCATGTCTCCTCCCATGAGGGTAACAACCCACTAGTCATGTTTTCATTGGGACTTGTATGCAGTTTCTACATAGGTGGTTTTAGTTTCATGATTAAAAAAATGTCTCTTAATAAAATTTAGGGTTTTTTTGCAAGATATTATATCCTAGCCTTGTTCTTCTCTTGATTGTTTATGTACTTATTTTTGTATTAAGATATGCACTAAATACCTATTGCCGAAGCTCCCGTGGTTAAATCTTGCATGGGTTTTCTATAGGGATTCTTGAGCCACTTGGGTGTGTTCTGTATGTGTAAAATATATCTCATTATTTCCTGTGTATTATATTGTAAATATATCTTACCTTTCTAAGGTATTGAGGGTTTTTGTATGAATGTCTGAGGGATGCCTTTCTAGAACTTACTGTGATTTATTTTCATTTTAAAGAAATTCATGGTGTCTAATCATAAAGGGAATGTCCCATGTGTTTGTAACACGATTTCCCTTCCTAAAATACACACATGTAGTAACAGACATGAAATACCTTTCTATTCATGTCTTGCATAATTAATAACGGAAAATTTTAGGGTCATAAAACCTCTCTTGTTGTTAATAATTACATTCCTCATAGTTTATACTTCAGATGTAGAAATTACCCTAAAATCATTGTTCCTGAAAGCTGTGGTTAAGATGTCTACCTATACTTCTCCCACGTAAGTAAAATGGTCATTTATATATCAAGAAATCCGTCAAATTCTCTTCCATGGGGCAGATTATCTGTGATGAAAATATAAAGATTTTAGTAGGCTCGAAAATCGTAATTTATATTATGTTTTATGCTTGGGTTATTGACTGTATTTTCTTTAGCATAAATTCATAAGTTTAAAATAATCATGATAACCATGTATCACAACCTTATCTGTAGTCCCAAATTGGGAAATAATGCTTATGTGGGACACACTTTATACTATGCAATCTTTATTGTTTTGGTTATGCAATATAATACATATTTAACAATGTCCTATCTACTTGTTTACATTCTGGGCAATCAATTAATTCTATTCGGTTACAAAACTAATGATGGGACCCCTGTTTCCTTGCAAGGGTACCCATCAGTCATTTCTAGGTCCACTCCTCCCCTTCGGACCCTGGACATATCGCTTTAGCAACACTGATGGGAATGCACCCACGTCAATTCAGAGCTAAGTATTATTCATGTGTTGAGATTCAACAATTAATTTTCGTTGATTTTTTTTAACATTGTTTACTAATTCTCGATTTATCTTCAATATTAAATTTTGTGGATTTTCCATAACACTATTTACTGATTTCTCGATTTTCCCCTTGCAGGACTTAGTTGATCCTAGAAATAGATTTATGAGATCACGTGACTCGAATTTTATTCGAGTTCCAACTCTCAGCGTTAAAATTAACTTCCCATATTTTGTTTATAGTGGTTCAGGGTTCCACCCTAGGGTAATCTATTGTGTCCGTTTTGAACTAGGGTTCCAAGGATAAAATGGTTATATGTATTTAAATTCTTTGATGGAATAAGGATATTGAAAGGGAAACCTATATTAAATACGATCCCATGATTATACATCTATGATGGCAAGTATTATGTAGAATATTGATTCTCTGTTTTGTACATGGACCATCACACACACACACACACACACACACACACACACACACACACACATAATGTGATTTCTCTTTGAAAGGAGGATTGTTACTTGATTTACCTTCATTCTATGATACTTGTACATAAATAATATGGTATACTGCATGTATATTTATGATATTATATGGAATACACACAGTCATCTTGTATATTCTTATAATTTTCCAGAATACAACTAATGGTTCCAACATTCTTTATGCTCAATCTAACATATACATAATAGTACTATCTATTCATATATATATGACTCAACTCCACTAACAGTAAAAAAAAATCACAATAACTTTATTATCTTTATTCACCGAATAAAATCAACATGTAAAGAGTTATCCTATAATTCCATTTCATTCTATCATTTATTAAACAACAAGACATTCAACAAGTAAACAAGTAGATGTACATATATGAATAAAGTGATGGGACAACAAATGGAACAACCAAGTTCCACCCAACCTTAGAACAGAACAACCAAACTACTTGCTTCGTTCACCCCCTAGCCTGAGAATGAGTCCATAAGGGAGAATTCCAATGATCCTCTTTTACTACAGTCCTCTTTCAGATCAGAAATCCCCTTGCCTCACACTCCAAACAATGTTGATAACAACAAGTGACATCCTTTCTCTAGCATACTAAGCAATGTTCTGCCTCCTCCCATATGTTGTATATCATGAGCCTCTTGTGCCTAGGTATTTTTCCCTCTTTGGAAATTTTCGCAACTTTACAAATCCCTGATTTTTAGGGGCTTCTAGGGGCCAAATTCCTCATTTGGCACCTATAAAATTCATCCCTCAGGTAGTTCAAGTATGTTCCCCACTCATGGAGTCATGGTCAGCTGATTTCAACCTAGTTGTTCCATTTGTCATTCAACAATTAATATTAAAATATTTTCCTTTTACATGTGTCATAGTCAAAGAGTTGGTTGAGAAAATCAAATATTTTTCCAAAAATCACAATAATTAATTACAAATAATCAAATTCCAAATTCGGAATTGCCATAAATGGAAATAATTTTTGAAATATTAATTTTCCAAAAATGGAAATAAATTCCTAAGTGAATACAAACTTTAATAATTAATTATTTTTGGGGATATTACATCCTCTCCCGCTTCAGTACAATAATGTCCTCAGTGTTCATTCCTTTCTCGCAACAGGGTTGGATAATATTTCTAAACATCTTCCTCCAATTCCCAAGTGGTCTCCTCAGGTCTAAAGTGCTTTCATTGCACTTTTACATGGGCGATGGATCTGTTCCGTAGTACTATTTCTTTCCTATCCAGAATGCGTAGAGGTTCCTCTTGGAACTCGCCTTTTGGTTCCACTTGCACAGGCTCCAATCAATAATGTGAGTAGGATCATGAACATACTTTTTTAACAAAGAAACATGAAATACATTAGTAACTTTTAAATTTGCAAGAAGTGCAAGTTGATATTCTACGGGTCCAATTCGAGCTAAGATCTCAAAGGGGGACACAAAACTTGGGTGCCAAATTTGAACAATTTCCCAACTTTAATGAAATTGTTCTTTTTTTTACTTTTAAATACATGTGGTCTCCAACATGAAATTCATCTTGTCTTCTTTTCAGGGCTGCGTAGCTTTTCTTTCTCTCCTATGCCTCTTTTAAATTTTGATGTACTTTTCTTACCGTTTTCTCCATTTCCTGGAGCATTTATGGCCCCATCATGAGTCTGTCAATTGGGTCATCCCAGCTAATCAGAGTTGTACACTTTATGACGTACAATACTTCAAAGGGGCACATCTTAGCCGATGTCTCATAACAATTATTGTACACAAATTCCACTAAATGTAGGTATTCCTCCCATTTAGTTGGTTTCATCCTTACGTACATTCGTAACATATCTTCCATAATTTGGTTCATTCTTTCAGTTTTCCCATCTATTTGTGGAAGGTAGCTTGTGTTGAAATTCAATTTGGTACTCAACCCTGCAAACAATTCTTTCCAAAAGGTTGATGTAAATTCGACATCTCTATTTGAAATCACCATTTTAGGAATACCACGCAATCTAAAAATTTACTTCATAAATATTTTAGCAATGTTAATAGCTTTATATGTAGATTTCATGGGAATAAAATGTCCATACATTCTAATTTTATCAAATACTACCATAATCAAATCATTCTATTTTTGAGTTTTAGGCAAACTTGTGATAAAATCCAGTGAGATAGTCTCCCACTCCCATTTTGGTATATGTAGAGGCTGTAATAGGCTGGTTGGGTGTTGATGTTCAACCTTCACTTGTTGACAATCTAAGCACTTAGATAAGTATTATGTTGTCTCACCTTTCATGTTAGGCCAATAAAACAACTTCCTCAATGTTGTTACCATTTTCTGGTATCCCAGATGACCAGAATATGGCTTCTTATGTGCTTCATCCAAAATTGTTAGATTTAATTCAGAAAAATATGGTATGTACAACCTGCCTTTGAATCTTAATAGTCCATTTCTGTCCAAAATCAGATCTATTTTGTCCAATTTTTCTGCATTATTTTGTAAACTGCCATTGTTTTGAGGTATTTTTTGTCATTAACACTTGCAGCTTTTATCCTTTGCTCAATGTTGCTTGCTTCCCTACAAATACTTATTTCAAACAACCCATGAGTTATTCTACTTAAGGCATCTGCCACTTTGTTTTCCTTACCCTTGATATGTCTTACCTCGAAATCAAATTTGCTCAAGAAGGCCAGCCATCTTACTTACCTTGAATTAAGATCTGGTTGACTAAATAAGAATTTCACACCACTGTTATAGATTAGCAATAAAAAAAAATTGCCCATTATATAGTGTTGCCACATTTTTAATGCATGAATTACAACTGTTAATTCCAAGTCCTCTGTGACATAGTTTTGTTCATGCACTTTTAGTTTTTGTGACTCGTAAAAAATAATGTGCCCTTATTGAGTTAGGACACCCCTCAAACCCTCTTTTCTCACATCCACATAGATTGTAAAGTCTTTATCATGGATTGCTACCCTTAAAATAGGTGTGGTTGTTAGCAATTATTTTAACTTATTAAAACCGTCCTAACATTTCTGCGACCAAATAAACTTGGTTCCCTTTTTTTGCAGGGATTTGATTGGGTATGCAATCTTAGCGAATCCCTCAATAAATCTGCGGTAGTAACTGGTAATTCCAATGAATGATCAAATGTCCACCAAATCCTTTGGGATAGGCCATTCCATGATGGATCTTATCTTCTCTGGCTCGACTACAATACCTTATTCAGATATTACATGTCCTAAGTACTGTTTTCACTTTTGGTAGAAGTCACATTTGTCAAATTTTGCATACAACTTTTGTTTTCTTAGGGTCTTCAATACTATCTTTAAATGTTTTGTTTTTTCTTCTTCCATTTTCGAGTACACTAGAATGTCGTCAATAAATACCAAAACAAAATTATCCAAATACTAACTGAATATGATATTCATTAAACACCTAAATGTTGTTGGTGTGATAGTGAGACCAAACAGAATAAAAACAAACTCATAATTTCGATATCTCGTTCTAAATGTTGTTTTACTTATGCCTTCATCCTTTATTCTGACCTCGTGATAACTAGATCTCAAGTCTAGTTTAGAAAAGATCTTTTCCCTTCCCACTTGGTCAAACAGATTGTTGATTATGGGTAGGGGATACTTGTTCTTAACAGTCATTTTTTTTAACTGTCAGTAGTCAATACATAATCTTAAAGTCCCATCTTTCTTTTTAACAAAAAGGACTGGTGCTCCCCAAGGTGAGACACTTGGTCTGATGTTTTCCTTGTCCAATAGTTTTTGTAGATGGATTTTTAATTCTATCGATTCGGGTAAACTCATCCTATCGGGTGCCTTAGAAATCAGAGTTGATCAAGGCAACAAATCGATAGAGAAATCTATCTCTCTTCTTGGGGCAGTTCTTGTATTTCATCCACAAATAAATATCTACATTCATGTAAGGCAGTAAAGTCTTCTAGGATGGGTTTATATTCCCTTTCTAACATATTTTCACTGGAATAGCATAAACCTGATAACCCTTATTCATGCATTTCTTAGACTGCATGGATGAAATCTACCTAACTGAGATTGGTTTTTTGATGCCTTGGACTATCCTAAATGTGTTGTTTTCATCTCTATAAGTAAGAGATTTTTCATAACAATCCAAAATTTCTTTATGTTTCTCTAACCATTCCATTCTAGTGATTATATCATATGACCCCAATGGTAATATATTCAGATTTAACTTTTTATTTTGACCATCTAAATTGAATTGACAATCAGAAATGAAATTTGTTACTTTTCTTTTTATCCCTATTGCTAGATGGACTAACTAAGATTTAGTATGATTTACTTTCTTAATCTTGTTTGAATCAACTACACCATGAGAAACATAACTCAGGGTATCTCCTAGATCAATTAAAACAGAAATATGATTATTATTAACTTTACCTTCAACTTCCACTATAGTAGATTGGTGATCATCTTGTTGGCCATCCACAACTACATTGATTCTGTGTACGCTTCTCCCCACATCTCCTATTGTAGAGGAATCTTGCAGGTTGTGAACCGTGTTCATTGATGCATAAGTTAAACATGGAAAATTCCATCTTAAGTGAGGTTCTCCACACTCCCAACATTTTAACGGTTCCCTGGGGCTTTCCCCAAACTTCTTGGTTCCCAGATTAACTGGTCTACCTCCCCCTTGGGTGTTCTATTTATTGGAGTGAAAGTATTTCCTCGGAAAATTATTTACTGCATTCCGGAAAGGGGCTGATTGATAGACTTTCTTCTGCGGGTTCATTCTATCCTGTTTCTTGTCTTTCCAAGACTTGGGAATTTTGGACCATTGTTTTTATTGATCATAGCACATTCATGCCTTCCTGAAAACTTCAGTTAAGGTCTTGGGGTTGTCAAACTCGATTCTCTCCTTATAGGAATATGGTAGGCAACTTAGGAATCGCTGGATTTTTACTTTGTCCTCCCTGATGTAAGGCACAAATCTTAATAATTCCAAATATTTGTTTATCAGGTCATCCATGGTCATTTGGCCTAGTCTTAGCTGATAAAATTCTTTGTTCTTTATTTCATAGTAATTTTCTGATAAATATTGTTTCTTGAAGTATTTCTTAAAGTCTGACCATTCCATTTGTTTTTCCTTCAAACCCTTGACCAAATTCAGGTCCTGCCACCATATACTTAACTTTCCTTTCAGGTTATAAATGGCCATTCTGACCTTCATGTTGCTGGAATAATTGTAAATCTGGAAATACATTTTTATTTCTAGTAACCATGCTTCAGCCTCCTCCTCTGTCCTGGATTCTCCGTCAAAGGTATACAATTTGATTTTCTTAAATTCACCCTCCATGTGGTCCATCTGTTTCCTCTTCCTTCCTGTGGCTATTTTAATTCCTGTTGTTGGTGTTCCTTTAGAAGAACTGTTCTCATTTTCTTATTTTGGACCAGAATTATTGGAGGCTCTTTTCCTGACCTCTTCTTCCTTATCGTTGTATTTTGGGCTCTTATTTGTTATTATGCCATGCAATAGTACTTTATTTATTTCATTCTGGTCTTCGTGTGCCTTTTTAAGTTTCTCATTGTCTACCTTGAAAGCTTGCAGTTCCACGATAAGGATCCTCATGGTTTCCAAAACCTGGGTGGTTGAACTTCCTTCACTATCATGCCTAGGCTCTCCAAGAGGCCCTTGATCGGGATTCTCCTCAAGTCTGATATCCTCTTCATTCTTTGCTTCCATTATCACAACAGAAAAAAACATTTTTTGTTTGTAACATTAAACGTTTTTGTTAGTTTTTCATTAAACAAAATAGCATGAACTAAACAAAAATTTTGGCCTTGATTTAAGGTCCAAGTGAATTAAACTTTTCTCTGATACCATGTGTAATGTACCCCAAATTTACCAAATAAAAAAACAAAAAAATTCTAGGTGCATTAAAACTTTCTTACTCTGTTATACTTGATTGATTTAAAACTATAAACGTCGCTATTAGAACATGACATATTCTTATTCATATTTACAAACTACTAAACAAGGTAGTTAACCTCTCCATGAAGTCGTTCCTATTACAAAAACTCAGTACACGTGATAACACTTTTCATAACAAGTTAAGGTTTATACTATCTGCGAAACTGTGATCTGGTTATGTCCATAAAGTCTAAAGTAACTCTAGCCTACACGGTTTCCACCTTTACCCAAGGCATCCACAAAAGTATTTATCTAAAGTTCCACTTTTAAACAAGTCTTATTACTCTCCACTTCATATCCAATGAAGGAATATACTTCAAAATTACTACAACAATCCCATACATTTAAGTCTCCCTTTCTTTATTATATCCTTATAATCTCATATATCAAGAATGGTTTAATTGTTGATGTTAGATGTACAAGACTTACCATATATCTATAGTCATACAAGACAACATAATTTTATTGAGTTTATATAAATGAATTATCGTATGTCTTACTTGAAGTGTTTAACCTTATTCGCATATGTCTACATGGGTCTCCTTGCAATAGTTATACCCTTACTTTACACACACTCTAACTCTCACAAGTAGTGGAATTTCTTGCCAATTTTCGTTAAGGATTTTAACATAGTAGTTAGCGGGAACTTAACATACACCAGTTGTATAATGACAGGGTTGATAAAAAAATGATGTTTAGCATTGAGCATTGGAATCCCATCTGGCATGATGAGTCATAAACCTAATACTTATTGTCTAGCATGAAACTTCTTGACATAGTGACAAGGATTAGCACTAACCATGTTATGAACATTTCTGTAAATAACATTGAATTCTCTAGGTGAAAGTTATGAGGGTTCTTCCCTGTACTGGTTCTAGGTTCTCGCGACCAATGTGGATACACCATGCGTGTTGGTTCACATGTCCGACATACCCAAAGATCCCCTTGCCATTACTATACAATACGAAGGCACCCAGGGTAACTAAAGTCTCATTTTCCTTTGGCTCTATGCATTTGCAAGGAAACACCCAATGTTAACCCTATGACTCCTCTCTGTGTGTAAGAGTGGCGACATGGAGGCTCCTGCTCTAGGTAAAGAATGACATGGGTATACGACCGTCTGGTTTTCTCCTCTGCCAGATAAGTCCATGACATACTCTAACTCTTAAGTTATCTGTAGTAAAAGTGGTAGTTCAGAAAGGGTTAATTGCATTTGTGACTGTTTTTGTAACTATTTTCCTTACGGCTTCTGGTTGAGGTCCCTCCTTTTAGTGTTCTTAAATATCTGAATGTATTTCCATCCATGCTCTCTATAAAAGTAAGTATCACTAACTCGTGTTGGTTTACAACCCTGTGTCCTCCCGTGAGGGTAACCACCTGCTACTCAGGTTTTCATTGGGACTTGTATGTAGTTTCTACATAGGTAGTTTTAGTTCCATGATTCAAGAATTGTCTGGTAATAAAATTTAGGGTTTTGTTTGCAAGAAGTTATATCGTGGCCTTGCTCTTCTCTTGATTGTTTATGTCTTTATTTTTCTCCTATGTATTATATCGTAAATATCTCTTACCTTCGTAAGGTGTTGAGGGTTTTTGCATGAATGTCCAAGGGACGCCTTCCTGAAACTTACTGTGATTTATTTTCGTTTTAAAGAAATTTGCAGTGTCTAATCATAAAGGGAATGTCCCGTGTGTTTGTAACGAGATTTACCTTCTTAAAATATGTGCATGTAGTAACAGGCCTGTAATACCTTTCTATTCATGTCTCGCATACTTAATACAGGAAAATGTTAGGGTCATAAGACCTCTCTTGTTGTAAATAATTACATTCCTCAGAGTTTATACTTCGGGTGTAAAAATTACCCTAAACTCACTCTTCGTGAAAGTTGTTGTTAATATGTCTACCTATACTTATCCTGCATAAGTAAAATGGTCATTTATATATCCGAAACTCCTTCGAATTCTATTCCATGGGGCATATTATCTGTGATAAAAATAGAAAGATTGTAGTAGGCTCAAAAATCGTAATTTAGATTATTTTTTATCCTTGGGTTCTAGACTGTGTTTTCTTTATCATCAATTTGTAAGTTTAAAATAATCATCACAACCGTGTCATACAACCTTATGTGTAGTCATGAATTGGGAAATAAAACTTATGTGGGACATACCTTATACTGTGAAATATTTATTATTCTGGTTATGCAATATATTACATATTTAACAATGTTTTATGTTCTTGTTTACATTCTAGGAAATCGGTTAATTATGTTCGGGTACAAAACTAATGATGGGACTCATGTTTCCTTGTGAGGGTACCCATCAGTGATTTCTGGGTCCACTCCTCCCCTTCAGACTCTGGATAGATCGCTTCAGCAACGCCGATGGGAATGCACCCACGTCAATCCCAAGCTAAGTATTATTCGTGTGTTGAGCTTCAACAAGTAATTTTCGTTGATTTTTTTTAACACTGTTTACTAATTCTCGATTTATCTTCAATATTAAATTTGTGGATTTTTCATAACATTGTTTACTGATTTCTCGATTTTCCCCTTGCAGGACTTAGTCATTCCAAGAAATGGATTTACGAGATCACCTCACACGAAAGTTATTCGAGTTCCAACTCTCGACATTAAAATTAACTTCTGAGATTTTATTTATAGTGGTTCAGGGTTCCACCCTAGGGTACTTTATTGTGTTAGTTTCGAACCAGTGTTCCAAGGATAAACTAGTTATATGTATTTAAATTCTTCGATGGAATAATAATATTGAAAGGGAAACCTATATTAAATACAATCCCATGATTATACAACTATGATGGAAAATATTATGTAGAATATTGATTATTTTTTTTCTACATGGACCATTGAATATATATATAATGTGATTTCTCTTTGAAAGGAGGATTGTTAATTTCTTTATCTTCATTCTATGATACTTGTACATAATTGATATGGTATACTGCATGTATATTTATGATATTATATGGAATACACACAGTCATCTTGTATATTCTTATAATTTTCCAGAATAGAACTAACAGTTCCAACATTATTTATGCCTGGTCTAACATATACATAATAGTACCATCTATATATATATATATATATGAATCAACTCCATTAACAGTGAAAAAATTCACAATAACTTTCTTATATTTATTCACTAAATAAAATCAACCTGTAAAGAGTTATCCTATAATTCCATTTCATTCTATTAGCTATTAAACAACAATACATTCAACAAGGAAACACGTAGATGTACATATCTGAATAAAGTGTTGGGACAACAAATGGAGTAGACAAGTTCCACCCAACCGTAGAACAGATGATCTAAACTGCTTTTTCCATTCACCCCCTAGCCTGACCATGAGTCCATAAGGGCGAATTCCAATGATCCTTTTTCGCTATAGTCCTCTTTCAGATCACAAATCCCCTTGACTCACACTCCAAACAATGTTCATAACATCAAGTGATATCCTTTCTCCAACATACTAAGAAACATCCTACCCCCTCCCATATGTTGTATATCATGAGCCTCTTGTGCCTAGGTCTTTTTCCTTCTTTGGAAATTTTCACAGCTTTACAAATCCCCGATTTTCAGGGGCTACTAGTGGCCAAATTCCTCATTTAGCACCTGTAAACTTTAGCCCTAAGGTAGTTCAAGTCTTTTCCCCACTCATGGATCCATGGTCAAATAATTTCAGACTGGTTGTTCCATTTTTCCTTCATCAATTAATATAAAAATATTTTTCTTTTACATGTATCATAGTCAAAGATTTGGTTGGGAAAATCAAATCTTTGCCCAACCGTCACAATAATTAATTACAAATAATCAAATTCCAAATTCAGAATTTCCATAAATGGAAATAATTTTCCAAATACGAATTTGTCGAAAACTGAAATAAATTCCTAAGTGCATAGAGACTTTAATAATTAATTATTTTGGGGGATATTACAAGATTATGAAATAAAATAAGTTGACATTCAATATTTGAGTTTTGACAATATCTTCATTACATAACCCTTAGTGATATAAAATCAAACTTGATTTTTTCATTCTTGTAAATCAAGTTGATTTCTACATTGATTTCATTATATGAATCTATTTTAGTGTTCATAAAGTCAATAGAATTTGCCCAAGTTGTTTATTGCATTTGTCTTAGTATAATGCATTGTTTTAGTGCTAGTATATTCAAAATTTTTGATTATTTTCTTTCATGTGTTGATTTTAGTGTTGTGTACGTATCATTTCTTTTTAATATTTAATATATATAATATATTTTTGCAATCTCCTTTTAAAGGTTTCTATTAAAAAATAATTAGAGAAAAAAGCTCACCTCCAAATCATGAAGAAAAAAGTCACATGATTCCAATATGTCAAAGTGCAAAGATTCTAACCAAGAGGTCATGTAATTTTCACTTCCAACATTTTCTTGATGCTTAAGAATTTGTACGAAACGGTCACATGAATGTGAAATATGAAACTCATCAAGTCAAATCCAAAAGTTGGAGCAATCTCCTAGAATTCCAAGCCTTGGATACTAGAGTTTTCATTGGTTGATATTTCCTTACTCTGTATAAGTATTCTTTATGATGGCTTGTTTATGATGGCCACTTTTTTTTTGTGGGTTTCCTTCTTTAGATTTCATGAAGTCACAAGAATTCATGTTGCAGAAATTTATCTTGAGTTAAAGGTTTGAATGGTTTCAATTTCAACTTTATTTATCATCTCATGGATATGAAAATATGAAAAAACTAATATATGTGGCTATACTAAAATTTAAAGGAGATCTATTTTTTATTTATTGTATGCAACCTATTTGATCCCTCAATAAATCTTGAGTTAAGATGGATCTATGTCATGAAAGAATCTCTCAATATGAAAAACACTTTCTCTTGGAGTAACCTACATATACCCAAATTAGATCCCAATTTTGTTAGTCTAAATAGCAATATAAACAAATTAAAGTAATCTCTTACATTTCTTAAGATCTAAGACCAATTTTGGTCTCATTGTAAGTTAACCACCACCACTATCAAAACATCCTTAGTACTACAACATTCAAAATTTACTAAAAAAAAAAAACCAAAACCAAAAACCAAAACATGTTCAAAACTATTAAATAAATAAATAAACCAGGTTAACCACAAACAATGAGAGTGAAAAATATAATCAAAACCATATCAAACAGAAAGATAATTTCTAAATGACTAAAGGACAACTGCGTCAAAAAACATGTCTTAATTTTAAAACGTAATGGCAACCTATGCACTGCACTGAGATATCTAGCATAACATATGAGCAATGTATCCATTCATCTGTTAATTTTAAAAACTAATGAGAAACCTATGTGTTGCACTCTGATATCCAGCATAACCTAATGGAAACATATGCACTACATGATGATATCCATCAAAGGTAAGGTAACTCTATTGAAAGTGAAATTTTAAATATTAAAAGAAAAATGTTCTCTTCCCCCAAATGAATAAATTCAAATTGATCAGCATAACCTAATGAAAACCTATGCACTACACGATGATATCCATCAAAGGTAACTCTATTAAAAGTGAAATTTTACATATTAAAATAAATGTTCTCTTCCCCAAATGAATAAATTCAAATTAACTTCAATAAGAGCCCATATTTTAACTCAATTAAAAGTGAAATTTTACATATTTCAAAACATTTTTTTTTTCTAAAACCAAAAATCAAATTCATCTCATAAATGACTCAACTCTGTGATAAATGACTCAACTCTGTGTTTAAAGATCTTCATTGTAAAATAAATCCTACATCTCTTGCACAATCGTTTTAAAGGGATCCAAACATATGTCTAAATCAATTATACATGGGAAGGAACCACGAAATTTACTCTCCACGGATTGGCACAAAAACAATTATGCATGAGAAACAAGTACAAGATCCATATGGGAAACAACGACAAGC
Organism: Picea engelmannii; assembly: GCA_009831015.1. Taxonomy (NCBI): domain Eukaryota; kingdom Viridiplantae; phylum Streptophyta; class Pinopsida; order Pinales; family Pinaceae; genus Picea; species Picea engelmannii. The sequence goes on from ML810106.1 coordinate 142,963, forward strand.
TTTACTGTCCATATATTGGAGAGTAAAAACAAAGCTCTTACATGCAGAAGAGCTTAATATGAAGGTACCGATTATCACCTTAACACAAAAGAACACGTTATAAGCACATTCCAAAATGACACGAACGATTAAGACTGTATATCTACTATACAATACTTCTTCTATTATACATAGATAACAAGATACCTAACTTTAGGGAAGCTCAAGACAAGTCTGTTGCTAAATTTATACCCAACTATGTTCGTTCATCAATTGATCAATCATCCCCTGTAGCACGCCATTATCAAAATGGAGAAAATCTAAGAGTTGTAGAGTTAAGATATAGAAACATAGAAGTACTTGATAAGGAAAGGAAAAAATCATGCATCGCAAAGCGCAGGTTCAAGCTTTTCCATATAAATAACTTAGAGAATACGTACGATTGAATTCTAAAAAAGAACCCACCATTCATAGCAGAACAACACTGACAACTTCAACTCTAGCTTCTTCTAAACATCAGTAGAAGACTGGAGGACTCAATCTGCTTCTTGAAAGTATTTGAAGTGACTTTAATGCCTAACCAAATTTGCTAACCCTAATTTTCGGAAATGTCTCCGGTACATTTGAGGGATGAATCTAGGAAGCTTGCAGGTTTTTATAAAATTGGTTTAACAGTGGCCAAAAGGCGTAACTTATCTGTTTTCTTTTTTATCTTGTAAATGATAAATATATTTAACGGCTTCCAGCGGTTGGTCAGATAACGTGCATTTTCTCTGCAAAAACGACGAACACAAATAAAAATATTGCCACTTTTAAATTGTTTTTAATACTTCATTGATATGAATGGGATAGAGAAAACTTCATCCTTTTTATATTTTGCACGGCGTAGCGATATCAACGTTAAACAAATAGTTTTCATTTTAATTCCGCCCGTCTTTCCAATATTTTGTGAACATGACCATTTCCAGTACACGTCGTCCTGTCCACTTGATCATGACCTCCTGCTCATCCTGCTACTACTGCTTTCTTCCATTGATGGATGCCCTTTTATCCAAGAAGAGGGTTGTGGTGTTGGTTTTCATTCATATGAGATATAAGAGATATTCTATATATTATTACAATAATGAGTGTTCCATATATAGGGAACATAGGGTGACCATCCATGAAAGGATGAGTCCCTTGAATAATCAATAACTACTTATTATTATCATTTACTTATTATATACTATATTTAATAATCAATAATAATTATATTGTTAATTATTATCTTTAGAGAATGTCTTCTGATGTTGTGCAAACATCGACACTCCCTCTCAACGAGGGGGACATTCTGCAACATGCCACTCTTGTCTTTGAAGTATACAAACTTCACCCTAGACTCATGACACTTGTCTGTCAGTCTTGGGAGACATCTCTCTCCCACCTGAACCGAGGAGAAACTCCTTCTGCGATTCTCCCTCTCAGCCAATTAACTCTCTCTAAGATTAGGCTCACTTTGGGTCCACATGTAATAGCATATAGCATCTCGAGTCTTTATCATTCCTTGCAAATCACCACGACTAGGACAAAGACCACACCAGGATATTTCACCACAGGCACACACCTATGAGTGAATGTCAGCTTGATGCTAAATGACACGTGGAAAACACTTCAAGCACCTCGAGTCCATATTATTCTTTGTCGTGATCAAGGAAGCACTACGTCTGGGCCCATTTATCACAAGTGCACCTTTTTGATAAATGTATCCTATCTCCCTTGATCTGCAACCCAATGTAGGAGAAGTTATGCCCGATGCTGAAACATCAACACTCCCTCTTAGCTAGGGAGGTATCTTTCCATAGTAGTACACAACTACTGTCCAAAGACACGCAATCTCCGTGAGTGGTATAAAACCACCATAGTAGTAAAATATTTGTCACACATGGCACTCTGAGGTGGACTTCTAGAGGCTACTCCCTCTAGGGATACTTAGGGTCAACTCCCCATAGTGTGAGACATCAAAGGTCAACTCCCTTGACATGTCCTCATGTTCTTTGAACATGGGACGATGGGATATAAGCCCAAATGCACTTATTCCTTCTCAAATAAGTGTCCTAATAGATCAACTCAACTAAATTCACAGAGGAGTACGATATGGAGAAAGTTCGTCACACATGACACTCGATGTGGACTTCTAGAGGCTACACCCTCTAGAAACACTAGGGTCAACTCCCATAGTGTATGTCATCAAGGGTTAACTCCCTCGACATGTCYTCATGTGATCTCCACATGGGACGTTGGGTTTTAACACCAACTGCACTTATTCCTTCTYGAATAAGTGTTCCACTTATCCCTTGTCRGATAAGTGTCCTCACAGGTCAACTCAACTCAATTCATAGAGGAGTATGATCTGAAGAAATTTTGTCACACATGGCACTCCATGTGGACTTCTAAAGGCTACACCCTCTAGAAACACTAGGTTCAACTCCCATAGTGTATGATGTCAAGGGTCAACTCCCTTGACATGTCCTCATGTGATCTCCACATGGGACGTTGGGTTATAATCCCAACCACACCTATCCCTTCTTAGATAGGTGCCTCACTTATCCCTTGTCGGATACGTGTCATCAAAAATCAAATCAAATCAATCACATAGGAGTACGACCTGGAGAATGTCTTAGGAAGATGCAAACATCAACACTCCCTCTCAGTGAGGGAGGTATTCTCTGCCACCCCAAGTCTGTCACATAAGTACTTAAACTTCATCCTGGTTTGGTAAGAACATCAAAAACCTACTCATCTGTAGGAAGGTACTACACCAATACTTCCTTCCTTTGCACCATGTCTCGGATAAAATGGTACTTGATCTCAATGTGGTTCGATTTTTCATGAAACACTGGATTATCAGAGATCTTCACACAACTTTGGCTACCATAATGAATAATGGTGGAATCCAACACATGTTTGGATAGATATGCAAGGAGCTTGTGAAGCCACACTGCTTCATGGATTGTCATACTTAATGCAATGTATTATGCTTCTGTTTTGCTCAATGCCATAGAAGTTCATTTCCTACTACACCAAGAAACCATGAAAGATCCCAAAGTAAAGAAACACATGAAGGTGCTATTTCTATCCACTGTGCTCCCTACCTAATCGAAGTCAATATATTCCTACCATATCATATCAATACTGGAAGTATATCTCAGACCATGTCGAAATGTGCCTCGCAAGTATCTCAACACATGTTTCAAAACAATCTAGTGTGTTTATCTCAACTGACTTATAAACTGGCTAAGTGCACTCACTGCATAGCAAATATTTGGTCTTGTGTTAACCAGATACATCAATTATCCAATCAGTTGTATGTATTGAGTCAGATTAATTTCGTCAAAATCAGAAGAAGAGACACTTAGTTTCTTTATATTCGTCATCATTGGTATATCCATGGGCTTGAAGTTTAGTATCTCAAACTTCTTCAATATCTCAACTATGTACTTCCCCTGACTCGGGAAGATATCATCAGTTCTCTGCCACACTTCCGGTCCCAAAAAGTAGTGAATCATACCAAGGTCCTTCATCTCGAACTCAGAGGCCAACGCATACTTTCATTCAAAAATAAAACTCTATGTACCTGTGAGGAATAAATCATCAACGTAGAGGACCAAATCAAGGCCTCACCACTAACAATTTTGTAGTATAGGTTAGGATCAACAACACTTTTGTTGAAGCCCAAACTCATAAGGTGTCCATCAATCCTTGAATACCAAGCGTGAGGTTCCTTCTTGAGTCCATATAGGGCCTTCTTCAACCTACACACATGAGACTCCTTCTCATGTATGATGAAACCATCTGGCTGCTCGATGTATATTTCTTCCCCAATCTCTCCATTGAGAAAGGTTGTCTTCACATCCATCTGATGTATTTTCTAACCCATGGATGCTGTGAGGGAAATAATCATTTGAATAGAAGTGTGTCGAGAAACATAAGCAAATTTCTCCTCATAATCTATTCCCTCCACCTAAGAGAATCCTCTAGCAAAAAAACTTGCTTTGTGCTTATCAATGCTTTCATTAGTTGTATGTTTGATCTTATAGATCCATTTGGAAGTCAGTACAGACTTCTTTTTAGGTCTCGGGACAATATACCACACATCATTCTTCATGATGGACTGATACTCCTCCATCATGGCATCTCTCCATACTAGATGCCTCCTCATAACATGAAGGCTTAGAATCAATGATGTGGCTCATAATTGCAGCATAACACATATATCTTTGAGGTCTCATTCTCTCTCTGAAGGTACCACGAGGAGATACATGTATTTCTACCTCCTATAGAGTCTGACGAGTTCATGTAGGTCTCTTATGACCTACTACAATATTTCTAGGAACATCAACTAGAGATATAGGATCAATGGGATCAATAGGCTCAATTGTGTCCCTCTGAACTAGTTGAGGATGAGGGGGAGAAGGCACCATCTCTTCATGTTTCTCACTATCAGTCTCCATGTGCGATAGATTTTCTGAAGGCTACCTCCCCTTCGAAGGTCTTCTCACGTTAATTTGTATCTGACTAGGGATGTAGATCCAGTATTCCTTCGAAGACTCATTGTTCCTCACAAATGTACCCTTTCTGCTTGAAGGGTCTAGTTTGGTCATTTTCTCCTTGGGTACATGAATGTATATTGGACACCCAAATATCCTAAAGTTTTCAACCTCACACTTTCACTCTGGTGAAGGCCTTCTTGGGGTTCATGTTCCTCAAACTTTTATGAGGACTTTTGTTCTGAACATACACTGCAGTCATGCATGCCTCACTAGCTGTTTCCTCTTTATGGGAGAACCCTCTTGCCACAAGTCTTCTTCTCAACATAAAAAAAAAAAAAAAAAATCATCTTTCAATTGTACCCAATTGATATTCCAGTATGTCACATGATCCATCTTTGGAGGGATTGCTCCACATAGAAATAACATATTTTCCACAAGCTAGGGAACAATAGTCAGCGCATCACAAAGATGATGTATTGGTGATTCTCCGTTAAATATTATGGGCGGAAGGAGATAAATGAAAAAACAACTCCTCGTTGAATAGCATAATATGTGAACTTTTTCCTTGGCTTAATAGAAATACTATTACTCTTATGTAAAGTCCAATTATGAGTGTTGGAATGGACTCACTCATCCATCTATTCTCCTCTAAAAGATACCCAATTAAAATGCAAGCACAGAGTAGAGTAATAAACAATGTTATTGCAACAAATGAGGAGTAATCCGATGTACTAGCAAGGCCCATCTTCACTAGAAATGAATGGAGAGGACCCATTTGAACAACCATGGTTGGGTCAATAGGAGCACCCATGGTTGAACTCGATCCTAGACAATTTGCAATTTTGCTTCATGAAAACAAAAACCTGGATCAACCAACCCCATGTCAAATAAAATATAGCCTTGCAAAATTTAAGCTCAAACCTACGCATTCCCAACTGTAATAGGGAATTCCCTCTATTAGAGGAACGCCAACCATTTAACCTCTAATGATTTGAAGAAAAGACATGCAGAAAGGTAGTATTTCCGACCACGTCTCAACAAATTGACATGTATCAGTAACCTTATGAAACTTGCAGGCCTTAGTTCCATTAAGTCACCCCACCATAAATTCCTTGCAACTAGCATTAAACAAATGGTCGTGAGGTTGATAACAATGAGATGTTAAAACTCTATACTGATAGTCATCTTCCACATGAATTATCTCTCCTACGATATAGTTACTACAATTGTTGGCGTCATCAGGGATGATCAGGAATGATTGCAGCGTGTCCAGTGGTTCTGAGATGCTACAACATTTTTACCTCTGGAGAACCTAAAAAGAGTAAGTCAATTGGACACCAAGCTGGAAAAATCTCTACCCAGGATTAGAAATCAGAACTGGGAAACTAAACATCTGGTCATTCTTCTAATAAAATGAAAATAAATGTTAGGATTGTCGAAGGTGGGTGTCCAGCAAAGAAAACGCCAGTCCTCTCCCATGCCGTTCAAACACTCTGTTGCATCCATAGACATAAGGTTGCAATGGTTCCAGACGAGTAGGAGCCAATGGTGTTGTTGTTTCTTCCTGAAACAACCTTTTCTTCTACTCTAGTAATCTGAGCCATTAAATCTAAGCCATGCCAAGGCCTCTCTAAGGTTGGTTCTTCTGACTTGTAACATTGTTGCTCCTGATAATGTTGTTCTTTGTTGTCACTCTGCTACCAACCCTGCAGGGAGGCTGCAAGAACTCATTCTCTTTGTTGTTGTTGGTAGATTCTTCAGCTGGAGGACATTGTGGCCTACCGAAAGCCTTTTCTTCCCAGATGTGAACAATAGTAATGTTTCCATTGCGAATTTCATATTTACTTGGGCCCTCTCGTGAGGGAGTCAACCCAGACCTGCTTTGATACCATGTTGGTTTTCATTCATATGAGATATGAGATATGAGAGATATTCAATATATTATTACAATAATGTGTGTTCCATATATAGGGAACATAAGGTCACCATCCATGAAAGTATGCATCCCTTGAATAATCAATAACTACTTATTATTATCATTTACTTATTATATATTATATTTAATAATAAATAATAATTATATTGTTAATTATTATCTTTAGAGAATGTCTTCCCGATGTTGTCCAAACATCAACATGTGGGAATTCAACAAAAAACTTGTCTGCGAGTTACAGGTCAAAGATTATCTGTCTATCGAATACCTAAACTAAACTACGACAATGGGTTGTGGTCATTGACTCGTCTCTGCTTGAAAAATGAATATGAGTGAATGAGTGAGGACCAATTACCGAATGAAAATTAAGAACCCCCATCTTTCGAATTCGGTTAGATGCTCATAAAAAAACAAGAAATCAATTTTCGTTCTGAATCGAGGGAAGGGTAGTTGTAAATATTGTTGGTAACCAGTTTAATGTCTTAATGACGAGAAATTTTTTCTGATACGATCCAATGGGAAGCGCACCCGACCCAACCCCCAAAATTAAATGGACATGATTAATCAGTTGACAAGATTTATTTTTGTGTCACTCCATATTTTTTTTAAGATAAATTGTTCAAAGTTCCCAAACTGTTGAAGATATATTTCTAATAAAAAATCCAAATATAAATATGAGATATAAATCCATACATTAAATTCTCCCAAATCTCCAAAAAATGAAATGTGTTTTGTTGGAAATAGTAATTACGAGGTGAGATATTCATGTCTTTGCCTATTAGCCGATGTCTCCAGGAGAGCTATAAATGGAGTCAATCTTTATATTTCTTGAGTGCAATTAAGTAGTTGAAGATTGAGTCAAATTAATGGTAGTCTTTAATGTTGAGTGAGTCTTAGCTTTTGTAAGAAGTCTTAGTCGGACTTGATATAAGGCCCGAGTCTTTAGTTAGTCGAGAATGATGCACATATGAGGAATAGGTAGAGAGAACAAAGTCATGAAGGAGAAACAACAATAACCGAGGAGTTGAAGAAGTCTGAGCACAAGCTCTATGTGTGTGAAGTCAGTAAAAGAAGTCATTAGAGCCGAAGCTCATCTGGTTATTGTATTTTGTAACCGTGTGCAGTGCGTCGAAGTTTGTTAATATCAAGCCATTCATATTTCTGAGTTTATGTGCTAAGGATAACAATTTGTTATTCTCCATTTAAAAATTGTTCTTTAAACTGTTTTATATTACAACGCAACATTTCATGTAGTCTGTGAACTACGCGACAAGTCCTGAGAGTTCAAAGACAAAGCTTATGGCACATAGTATTTTGTCACTGCGATGCTCACATTTCCTTACGCACCAAGGATCCAATATTTGATCGTTTCACAGTGGATACTAGATCTGGTATCATGGTAGGATGATCAGAGAAGGTTGATCACAAGAAAGTTAATCAAGAGCAGGTTCTATCAGAATAAGTTCAAGAGAAGAAATTTTGTTGAAAAGTGAAATATGGATTCTACCTCAAATCTTTAAGATGTATGGGATATAGTCGAGAATGACTATATCGAACCAATAGATCAGGAAGCATATAATTACCTCACACGAGTTGAGAAGGATATCCTGGAAGATCAAAGAAATAAGGATGGAAATGCAGTGTTTTACATACATCAAACTATGCACAAAAATATACTTCCAAGAGTTGCATCAACAAATAAATCCAAAGAAGCATGAGACATATTACAAACCTATTATCAATTTATGGACAAAGTAAAGACTTCAGTACTTCAAATTCTTAGAAGATATTTTGAAACTATGTCAATGAAAGATAGAGATTCAGTAGATTCCTTTTATATCCATGTCATTGGCCTGATAAATCAAATTAAGTTTGATGGTGAAACCATAGAATACAAAAAAGTTGTTGAGAAGGTACTTAGGATTCTTCCTCTTAAATTTGATACCCTTTTTGTGACTCTAGAAGAGAGCAAATACTTGAGCCAGTTTAGTTTAGATGAACTGTAAGCTTCCCTCATTAATCATGAACACATATTTAATAGGTCAAATATTTCATTAGCGAATGAATTTTCCGTGCAATCCTCTATAATCCGTGGAAGAGGAAGGTCGAGATCTAACTCTATAGGTAGTGGAATAAGTTCTGTCAAAGGTGGACATAGCAGAAATCATGGAAATACTGGTGGAAGAGGTCAAAACCCAAGTACCAGTGAGTCAAGTTGTCAGAGAAATGACAAATCAAAGATTTAGTTCCATTACTATAAAAAGTATGGACATTATGCATATGAGTGCAGAAAGATACAGTATAATTAGAATAAGAAAAGTCAGGATTAGTCAAACAATGCAAATAACCAAACTTATCCTATGTTTATGGCGCATTATGTAAAAATGCCTATAATATCTCCACTTGAATGAAATGTTGCTCAAGAAATTCCATTTGGCATATGGTATTTAGATTCAGTCTGCAGTAACCACATGACAGGAAACATATAATTGTTTTCTAGTTTGGATGAGTTAGTCCAAACCAAGGTTACACTTGGAACAAATATCCAAGTCATTTTCTTAGGAAAACACAGTAAAAATATTTTAACTAAGCAAGGAGAAAAAAAAGTTATGTCTGATGTATATTATGTTTCTGGTCTGAAGCATAATCTGATGAGCACACAAAAACTATTACAAAAGGGATACATAATCTACATGGAAGATAATCATTGTGTGATTATGGATAAATGCCCAAGAAATTAACTTATTGCAAGAATCCATATGATAAGTAACATGATGTTCCCATTGAAATTGATGCCATCCAAGAGAACGAATACAACACAAGATATTGGTAAAGAAAAAGATGTGCAGTCAGGCACTACATTTACAATAGAAATTTTGCGCAGTTCAAATGAAGAAAATAATGCACACAGTGTCAAGAAAGGAGAAAATGGCACACAAATGAAGGCACCATTCCAATCTGAAATACATGATGACTCATAGTTATGGAATTTTATATTTGGACATTTGAACTTTGGAGGTTTGAAGTTGCTACACACAAATGATATGGTAAAAGGTTTTCCATTGATTGAAAAACCAGAAAAGATATGTGAAGGCTACATATTTGGTAAACAACAAAGATAACCGTTTCCAGTTGGAAAGTCTTACAAAGAAAAATATCCATTGGAAATTGTACATTCATACATTTTTGGACCAATGCAAACTCCATCTATAGGAGGCAGTACTTATTTTCCAACATTCATTGATGATTTCTCAAGAAAGACATGGATTTATTTTCTGAAGCATAAATCTAATGCATTGGGTTGTTTTCAACAATTTAATCACTTGTGGAGAAACAAAGTGGTTATTACATGAAGTGTCTAAGAACTGATAGAGGACTTGAATACATCTCAAGAGAATTTCAAAACTTTTATAAAGTTCATGGCATGTATAAGCAATTTACCACGCGTTATACACCGCGCAACCGAATGGTGTCGCAGAGAGAAAGAAAAAAATCATCATGGAAATGGAGAACAGTATGTTGGCAACCAAACATTTGTCAAATGAGTATCAGGTTGAGGTAGTAGCAACTGCAGTATACATATTAAACATATGCCCGAAAAAGAGTGTGAAGAATCGAGTTCCTCAAGAATCCTGGACAAGATTGAAGAACAATGTCGCGCATTTAATTTTTTTTGGTTGTGTCGCATACACACATGTTCCAGATGAGTTGAGAAGAAAGAAGGAAAACAAAGGACAAAAATATATATTTGTTGGTTATTATGAAGAAACAAAAGCATACAAGTTGTATGAACTTGTTGCAACAAAAGTCATAATCGACCGCAATGTTTAGTTCGTGGAGAATGAAGCATGGGATGGAATCATAGAAAAGACAATCAAAATTATTGATGCAATGGAGCATAATGAAATAGAACAAGAAGAGGTGTTTCAAACACCTTGTACAAGTCAGTGCACAGTCCCTTCTACACCTGGAATTGCAACACAAACCACAACACAAAATAATCTAGTGAGAACAACAAGTTTGTAGTCTACACCTAGAGTGAAACAAACACCAACAAGTAGTCTAAGTAGTTTTACATCTCCAGATCCAACTTTAGAAAGTTTATTACCAAGAAATACAAGAAGTCTACGCAACATATATAATGAAGACGCATCAAATTCATTTTCATTTTTTGCTTTGTTTTCAAAAATAGATGATCCATTAACATTTGAATAAGATGTCAAAGATGATGTATGGGCACAAGCCATGGATGAAGAAATCAAATGCATAGAGAACCATGAGACATGGAAACTAGTAGATGTACCTGAAGACAAGGATGTTATAAGTGTCAAGTGGATTTATAAAACCAAGCAAGATGCAGAAGTAAATGTGCATAAGAACAATGCTATATTAGTTGCAAGAGGCTTTACAAAACAACCTATAATTGATTTCAATGAAACATTTGCACCAATTGCGTGCATGGACACAGTCAGAACTATGTTATCCATTTCCGCACAGTATAAGTTTCCAGTTTTTTAGATGGATGTAAAGTCAACATTTTTGAATGGAAACTTAGAAGAAGAAGTATATATGGAACAACCACAAGGTTACGAGGTTCCAAGACAAGAATAAAAAATGTATAGATTGAAGAAAACATTGTATGGATTAAAACAAGCTCCTAGAGCATGGTATAGTCGCATAGATTCCTATCTCACACAAAATGGATTTCTGAAAAGTGAAAGTGAGCCAACACTGTAAATCAAAGCAAAGCAAAAAGGTAATATGTTAATTGTTTGATTATATGTAGATGATTGATTTTTACAAATAATTTTGGTATAGAAGAATTCAATTCAGTCATGAAGGATGAATTTGAAATGACTGATTTAGGGATTATGAGATATTTTCTGGGAATTGAATTTCACCAGTCCAAAACTGGTATATTTATCTCACAGTCCAAGTATGTGCATGAAATATTGAAAATATTCAATATGATGAATTAAAAAGCAATACCAACACCTATAATAACATGATTGAAGTTAAGTAGGGAAGATAAAGGGTCTAATGTGGATCCCACACTATTTAAAAGACTGCCAAGACTGGTTGTCAGTCTTATGTATCTCACAACAAAAAAACCTGATATTATGTATGGAGTTAGCCTAATTTCAAGGCTCATGGAAACTCCAAAAAAATCACATTGTAAGGCATGAAAGAGGATATTGAGATATGCGAATGCACTAGTAAATTTGGGTCATTTTGCGATGGCTATTTCGATGCTCTTGCGATGTTATGTCATGGATATTGCGACAAATCTTGAGTCTCCCAAATGTCATTTCATGTGACGTGGCACATGCGAAGAACCTGAATTAACATCGCAAAAGAGACGACAGTAGAAAATTTGCCACGATTGCGAGAAAAAAAGAAATACTGTCGCCAGAACGACTAATTAAAGAAATCATCGAAAGAGCGACACAGTGGGGAAATCGTCGCACAATCAACAATATAGGAAAATTAAGTAAAAAAATTGTGACGAATTAGATTTCGAACCGGTCGTCGCAATTGCGACTAACACATTGTATATAGTGACGAAATTGCTATACACGTTTCATGATTTGTATAGCAAGTTCATCGCACAATTTGTACCAGTCGTTGCAATTGCGAGACACACAGTGTATATAGAGACAAAATCGCTATACAAATTTCATGATTTCTATAGCAAGATGGTCGCACAATTTGTATCGGTCATTGCAATTGCGATGAAAACTTTTGTAATTTGTATAGCAAGTTCGCTGCAAAAATTGTACGGTTCATCACAATTGCGACGACAAAAATTGATTTAAATATATATATATATATATATATATATATATATTTTTTTTTTAAGAAAAAAAAATTAAAATTTAATTTTTGAGCAAAAAAAAAAAAAATTTATTTTTGAAGAAAGGGGGCATGTATTGGAAGAATATTATAGGCTATGAAATTCATTATATTCTTGAAAACATTTTACAAAGAGAAATTCTTTGAAGTAAATAAGGTATGGGTAGATCGATCTGCATGTGATCAAGCACCATCTAGTTTTGATTTCAAGAGTACAAATATGGAGTGTTACATCCAATCAAGAGTTACGCTTAGATATTTGTATTTAGTCTATCAATTCATCTCAATAGGCCCTCATCTATATTAAAAAATTTAAGTATGCTAGAATAGAGAATGTCTTTTGTTGAAAGAATTATCTGAAGGTCTTATTTTCACATTCAAGGGGGAATTAACCTAGGAGGAAGAATGCTCCATTAAATTGAGTTTTTTATGGTTATAATAAGACATCTAGAGAAGATGTCTTGTCCAATAAAGACAATTTCTAGTTGTAGAATCCCTTAATATAGTGAAAAGAACATATTTTGATGAATGTTTGGCATAGGAGAAATTCAATGAGTCAACCAAAAGATATATATGTAACAATATATATTTGATATGGATACGTTATTAAAATAGATAACATATACATATCAAATATATTTATATGTGATCTTTACTAAACATATAAGTTGTAAGGTTGGCTAAGCTCATCACTAGAGACATTGAAAAACAAAGGCTTCTCTATTCTACTAAAAAAATTTAGGATTTTTATGGCTCCCTAAGAAGGTTTGTCTCTAGATGCATTCATGGAATTTCATCATAATTGGTTTTATTAATCTTTAAATATTATCCACATTCCAAATCTTGTGGGAATCTTTAAAATGAACGGCCATTCCATTTATTGGGAATATTTAGAAATATCATTCTAAGTCCAAAGCTTGTGGGAATCTAGTTGGGCAAGGCCATTGTCTTCTTATTTGTTTAATGATTTATACACAAGTTTAATTTCGTTTCAAACTTACCTTTCTAACATTATTTTTTATGACTACATGAGAAATAGTTCACATTTGGGGAAAACATCAATGTCATAGAACATTTATCCATCTTAATTTTTAAACTACATGTTGGAGGGTGAATTATCCATGACAAACAAACATGTTTTTAAATGGCATGTTGTAGGGGGTATCACAACATCCCCTCTTTATCTACCAACCAAACAAATCTTGAATCTTTGTTGAGAATCACAACACCCTTTATTTACCTATCAACTAACCAAACCTAGTTGACATGGGATATTATTTAATTATATATTATGTATATAAACACCTTTTCTTTTCTAGAAGGAAAATTAAATTTGGATACTACATCGAGTTTGGGACTAGCATTGAAGAGTGAGGAGTTTTACCTTTGGTAAATGTTCATGTGTCATGGACTTCACCTAATACTTTGATCAAGTTCGAATTCCATTTCCATTGGTTGACCTTTATTAAAAGACCAAAAGGAGTTTTCTATTTATATTATTTGTAGTCATTGAAAGCATACAAGTTGATATTTTAAATATAACTAAAAAATACAACGATATATGACAAGGTGTAATCTATATGTCTAATGAGGTCACCCTTTTGCAACTATTCAAAATAATGGGAGGATAAATTGAAACTTTTGGCTTCAAATATGGAAGGAATCATTTTGGATTGATGAAATCGTACATATCAAATTCTAACATTACATAATCCAAGTGAAGTAGGGGTATTCGAGGGCATTGAATCCATTTTTCTAGTAAAAACAACAAATTCATCAATCCAAAATTGGAATTTCAACAAATATTGCCTAGATAGAATCTAGTGAGGGAAAATCACAAAAGGTCAAAATCATTTAACATTTATCCTTCTTCTATAATTTGGTAGCCTCTAATTTACCACATGTTGAACTTGAAATATCCTTTGTTATTGGAAGGGAATAATTCTCTATAACTAATTTAGTAAAAAATTGACCTAACAACTTAATCAAGAGGATAAAAATATCAATGAAATAGAAGGATATATCCATCATACTTTTGTGTGATACCTCATCTAATAAAATAATTAAATGATTCAAAATAATGTTGGATGGAAAAAGATATAGATGTGTTAAGAGGGAGGCTTACTTGTAAGTGAAACTCAGACTAGGTTATAATAGGGTAACCGCCTTCCATTATACCTAATAAGGGTTATTATAATAGAAATTAGGTTAAGGAACCATATATATACTTTTAGTAACTAAGGAAGGTTAGGATATCTATAAGGAAGGTATGCGAGTTAAGGTTTTGGTGATTATTTCATAGTAAGATTTTGGTGATAACCTAGTAGAAGATAAGGTATGTTAGGGTACTTGTCATGTACCTTGACTTTCCTAGTAGGTGAGTAGGGAAAGCCAAGTGATATGCCTTTTTAGAATCCCATAGTCAAGTTATATGATTTACCTGAATAAGGATTTTTGAGATATTTAAAGGTGAGATATGAATTTATGATGTTAAAATTTTATGATGTTCATGTACATATCATCAAATCAAACCTAATTCATGTTGTTTTTAAGGTTGTTTAGTTGAATCAATTAAATTGTTATTTAGCAATGAATGAGTCAAAACCTACCATAACTAACACAAGTGGAACCCTTAATTCAATGTGGTATAAATTTTCCTTGTAAATCCTTGAAGCAATACATCCTAGGATTTTGATCCCCCTCACCAGATATTGCATGGTTATTATAAATGAAAATGAAAATTGAACTTGTATAAGGTACCATAACTACCTAAGAGTTCCAAAAATTCAAAATATTGTATTTAATTTAAGAGGGGCATTGTCATCATGATCATCTTAAGTATCATCGTCATTATATGACTATAACCTACTTCATGTATAAATGAAGTGATTTAGTATTAGTAACCCCACCCTAAAATGTTTCTAATGACAATGATAAAAGCACCACTAAGACATCATCAATATACTAGCAAACACCAAAACCTTCTTGGCATAACCTACACTTTGATGGCGCTTCATAGGGATTGATAATAAATGATGGTGTCATCCAAGACAACCAAATACACTTGGCATTGGCATACTTTGGTTACATGTGCAATAAAAAGTAACAACGAGGCTAAGTTCAAATCCTATTGCAGTATTTCAACTTAGCAAGGGATTATCTACAAATACAATATTAATAAAAGAACTTGATTGTTATAAAAGAACTTGATTGTTAAGTGTTTAT
>ML810106.1:180939-193085 GCA_009831015.1 Picea engelmannii
AAAACCAGTGATGCAACTCACATTGTGAATCTGTTTTTCAAAGAAGTCATTCAACTTCACGACTTACCAAGGAGCATAGTTTTGGATCGAGACACTAAGTTCATAGGACACTTTTGGAGGACCTTATGGAAGAAGCTGGGAACTAACTTATCGTTCATTTTGGCTTATCATCCTCAAATGGATGGACAAATAGAAGTGGTGAACAAAAGTCTGGGAGACTCGCTAAGAAGCTTGGTGATAGAACACCATAGCCAGTGGGACAACATATTACCAGAGGCGAAATTTTCTTATAACGACTCAATTAACAAAATCATGGTGCAGAGTCCATTTCAGATTGTCTATGGCATGCAGCCGAGAGGAATTTCTGAGCTGAGAGATTCAGAACAAACTACGATTAGGAGTGCTAGTGCAGAAGATTTCACAGAGGCGATGAAGGAACTTCACAGCCAGGTGAAGGAGCGATTGTAGAGTTCGAGCCAAGAATATAAGCGCAGAGTAGATCAACACAGGAGACAACTTCAATTTGAGGTTGGTGACTTGATTCTGGCACATTTGAGAAAGGAAAGGTTCCTGAGAGGAACATATAATAAACTGAAGATGAAGAAAATCGGACCATGTAAGGTCTTGAAGAAATTTGGGGCAAATTCTTACGAGATTGAATTACCCGATGGGATTGGAATTTCTCCGATATTCAATATCTCATATTTGTACCCATATAAAGCTGAGGAAACAAGGAAATGAAATGAACAGCCAGAGGTCCAGTGGAAAAAATAGATGCCAGTTGCAGAAAAGCCGCAAATGGAGCGCATACTGGACAAAAGGGTCAGCAAGAAGACCAGGCGAAAGAAATACTTTGAATATTTGGTCAACTGGAAGTTCCATCCAATTGAAGATGCCAGCTAGGAGAATGAAGCAGAGATCAAGAGGCGTGGACACACCTTACGCGAGCTCATGGACAGGAGCCCATGAAAATTTTCAAGCAAGGGAGTATGATGCAGGAGCATCTCAAGCGAGCCAGCACGGAGATAAAAGACAACTGGAAAAACGCCCATTGCAAATTTTGAAAATGTCTTGAAACATTAATGAAGTCATCAAGTGGAGGCACACCTGTAAAACATAAACGGACCTTGAGCTATCCATTCTCATCCTTAGTAGGTAGAAGGAATTTATGATAGTTAATGTTAGTAGATAGAATTTAATGCATAGATTAGACAGTTTAGAATGAAAGAGGGAAACAGGATATAGACACAGTCATTGTGTATTATAACAGAGATTATGCCAATTGAGAGCAAGATCATAGAAGAGAAGAAGTAGAGAGTTGTGTAGACGAATTCCATGTACAAAAGTTCTGGATTAATACAAAAAGGCTTTGATTCAGACTCATGGTGTTCATATATTCTCTGTGTATCCATTTTTTAATGTTATGCTCATGAATACTTTACTCTTTATGTCATGCAATTGATTTTATGCTATGTATGAATGATTTCTTATTGAATGTTTGAAATCTGAGTGGAAGAGTAAGAAAATGAGTTTCAATTGTTTCTCTGTATGAGTGAGTAAAATTCCTGCAAGGAGTGCAGTGGAGGTTGTCCATAAGGAGTGCGTTGATCAAAGTTGGATTTCATCTCTAAAAGCTCAGGAGAGATAACAATTGTTCTCATTTTCACAGAAGTGCAAGTTGAGGCACAGGAGCCGTGCAAGGTGTTCGCAGGCCGAGTAAAGTCTCAGGGTTTGCGAATCTGGGAAATTGTTGAGAGATTGCTGCTACAGGGAGTGCGTAGAGTCGAAGGATTTAAATTCCTTGGAGTAATTGAGGGATCACCACAAGGAGTGGGAGTAAGAGTTTCTCTGAAAGACTCAGAGTTAGAGAAATCTCAGGAAGGATAAAGCCTTAAAAAAAAAAATTGTTGAAGAGAAGCACAGGAAGTTTGCGCATTGGAACACTCAGAAGGCGTCGCAAGTTTGGGTCGCAGGTGGTTAAGTATCATGGAAAAACACTTTGGTAAAGATTTGCAGAAGTCCTTGAGAAGGAAAGAACGGACGCTCGAAATTCCCCGTGGAGAATTCGCAAAGTCCTGCGAGCTGTCAGATCTCACGAAGGAGAAGGGGAGTTACAAAGAGTGTTTCAAAAGGTTCAAGCTCAAGAGAGGCAAAACCGTAGATCCAAACCAACAAGGTCAGTTGGATTTACCTGTGGATTTCTATTTCGGGGTTTCATGAGTTGAAGTCCCAAAATATTTTCATCAATACTTGTGAAATCACGAAGCGTGAAGTCCCAAGGGGCCGAAAGGATCGTGTGGGCCATATGAATCAGTAGGGTCGACAGGTGGCGCACTCTCGACAAGGAAGTCAATTTCGTTGACCATTTTGGGGTTTCGTGGGGTGAAGTATTGAAACCTTTGCATCAGGATTCGCAGAATCACAAAGTCCGAAATCCCGATGGAATGAAGAGTTGTTGAAAAGTCAACCTTGCGAGCACATCGGAGTTTCGGTAATTCGGGTTTCGGGAATCGAGGGGATGAGTTGCTTGATATTACAACTCCTAAAATCGTGATAAGGAGAAAGGAGAAGTAGAGAGAGAAAAGGCCAAGTGTCATAAATTCAGGTTTTGGGGGTCGGAGAGACAAGACGCTTGGCCACAGTATACTCGAAATCGTGAAGTCCGATCTCCCGAAGTATAAGGGGGAATTTCTCAAGGTTATTTGTGGGTGCAGATTTCCTGAAAGGGAAATAGAAGAACCAATTTTTGAGAGCTCTTCAGTCCAGTGGAAGAATAATGATCCGATGTACGTGGACTTACGACCTACGGGTTGGGGGGGTTGTGTCAGCCATCACCTACAAAAATAAAAAAATATTAAATTTGTATGGCCAATTTTTAAATATCATTGAAGTTGTTCATTAATATTAAAAAAAGACTCTGTAATGTAATTATTTACCTGGTCCTCTAGTCGACACCCTTGGAATGGCTATCATCTTGTTCACCTAATCTTCAGGTCGAGGAGGATCAACTATGAAATTCTCTTCCATTGAAATGTAAAAAATTATAAGTACATAATTATTAAGTATATTATTAATATATAGACATTTTACCATGGTGGGCCTCAGTCCAAGGAACATATTAGGGTTACACCTCACTGGGATGGGGCTGTTGGGGAGCACCATGATCTTTTGGCCGCGTTGCACTACCAATGCTCTGATGTCCAGTACTAATGGTTTCATTGATAGTGTTTCTCCCCCGATTAAAACAAAGTAAGACATTAAATTATGGACGATATCAAACATTTACATATTTTATAAGTAATTAAAGGTTAATGTGGAATGATTTTTATTTACTTTATCCCACAAATTGGATCTTGGGGTCTGCCCCATGCTTTTCCTACGATCAACCACGACTTTATAACTATACTTGCAACTAAGTTGGATGTCTTCCTCCATGGTTTCAATTCTAAATTCGCCACCCTGCATTGCATAAGGATATGGTTTTTTAATGATTTTGGATGCAATTACCTGAAAGTTGTAAGGTGATACAAATAATATTCTTAATATGTTTGTGTACTTACAATTCATGACTGTAACCTTGAGTATCCACCCTAACCTAGATTGTGTTGGTCATGTTTGGAAATCCTTACTTTGGTTGCCTTCAAAGTGTCAAGCAACCTATCATCAAAATTTTCAAGTATGTTATATATAACCACACTTTTATTTAGATCTAAAGAAAAATAAAGATGGTATTGAAATCCAAATATTATAATTTACTTTGGTGTACCAGTTATTTGTTTTCCTGATTTTTTCAAAATCTTCTCTTTTGCATCATTAATGATCACCTTCCACTCCCTCTCTGGAATTGAGGGAGGACTCTCATACCTAGGATTTCCTTCCAAGCTTCGTCTATAAACATCCCACGTATATTTTAAATATTCATCCGCTGCATAGGTGACCACTTTTTTATTGAATGTGTCTACTCCAAAGAGGCCTTCAAGATAATCCATAACTTCCTTTTTGAGGTTGGAATTTTGGCAATTCTACCTCATGCCTAAGGTTGCCCCAAAAATCAACGAGGACTTTCCCTCTAGGTGCCTATAAAAAAGGTTGTTTTCTACACACAAAAAGATGTGATCACTAGTTTAAAATTAATAATCTAGATGATTTTTGTATGAGAATGACAACATTAAATGATTAAAATATGAATTAAAACTACCTGGGTGTCATGATTTTTTTTATGGAAGTCCATTATCGTTGACCAAAAATGTGCACGGAAGGGTCCCCATGCTTGTCACACATCTATCTCTAAGAAATGAAACCATCTCAACCACATCCCCATGATCCTCATCTCTACCACCATCTCTAGACTCTGATTGAGGCATGGATGTCTCGTGGTGCGTGTCATGGCTGCTATCTAAATTAGCTGTGGAAGATGGAGAAGTAAATAGTACTCTAGCAGTTGTATAACAGCCCACATCAGGACTTTGTTGCATCTTTGTAGCACCACTACTACCAACACTGGGCTGAACAAGCTCCAAAAATGTCTTTATAAAAAATAATTTGTTTTTTTTGTGAGATAATGTAAAAGTTAAAGAACAAAGTATCATAATTGAATATATAAGTACATTGAAAAAACAAATTTAAATTATGGTTATTACCTTATATGTGTTAAGTTGTGACATAAGGAGCTTGATCTTTTCTTTGACGTTGGGAGTTTGATCTAGAGGATCTAAGAAGCTAGCAAGTTCCTTGTTAGCTTTAATGATCATTTTTTCTATTAAGACCATCAGATCAACGGATGAATAAAACCCCTCCTCATCGGCGGAATCATGGTCAACATGGCCTGCGGACTACATATAATTTCAACAAAAACAATGTTATTTCAATAAAATTATATAAGCATATAATAAAAATAACGTAAAATGAAAGTGGAAATTGATAATTATATACATGTTCTGTGGCTGGCCCTATTCCACGATCATCTTGGAACATTATAATATAATTAGAACCCCCAAATATTTAAAAGATTGTTAATGATAACAAAAAAACAATGTTAAAGATAATAAAAAAATATAATGCAATAAGTAGAGGTTTCTTAAAGAGGTGTTACATAAGAACCTGCACACTATTAGTCAATGTTTCTATTCGATTCAAATGGTAATCCACTAATAACGCTTCCCCGCGAGATATCTTTTTTATTATGCACAGGACTACCCGATTCTCTTCACGTCCCTCATATATGCAATTCGGTTGTTTGTTTTTTGTCCTGGGTTTTGTGCTGTTTATAAACCCTATGATATTTGCTAAAGATTTATGCCTTCCATCAATATAGATAGTCGCTCCCTTATTTTTATCTTTGTTTATTAGTTGTATATAATTTGCAATGAGTGCATATCTTTGCATACTTCGCATGTACCGAACCAACCGCATCCAATCGTTATAATTGTAACACGGTTCGACATAGTCCATGAATTCAGTTACTGTATTGTATTTTACAATTATTCCATCCATGTAAAATAGCCCCAAGCCATGCAGGGAGGATGGTGCAATGCGATATGTCTTATTGTTGACAATGAAGTCAACATCTATAGGAGGTAGTTCCTTAGGTACCCATTGTTTCACTACATGATTATACCTGAGTGGAACCTCTATGTCTCATATGCTCTCATCATCATAAGAGTGTGATCCTCCTTCTACAAGAAAAAATTTCATGCGTCTAAAAAAATTTATTCTGACTTTTTCACCTCTGGTCCTTGTTTGCTTATCATATCTACTAGATGCTGTCACATTTTCGGCCTCTATTTGTCCTAAGATTTCCTCACTCGATGAAGAAATATATGAAAGGTACCTGTTTGGTTGTACCTTCAGTTGCACGTGCACATGTTGTTAGTTAGTAGTCCATCATCATGCTAGTTCTAATTTATGAACTTATATTTCTATATTCAAAGCTGTAAATACAAATTTTATATCTTTAGTTTTGGATGCACAATTAGACTAGGGTGAAATTACCAATATTACTGGTCAACCACCTAATTTAATTTGATATATCCCTCTTGATTTTGTTCATCTTAAGAACATATTAATGTGATAACACTAAGAACATGATAAATTTATCATATGGATCTAAGAAAAAAATAGTAGTAATGATGTTGTTTGTTGGATTTGTGCAAATTAGAATTATTATAAGAAATGTCCATTGAATATGAGGGTCAATGCTATGGAGTAAGAAATCCAACCATCAGTTGGTTTGTTGCAAATATTGGGTGCTTTAGTTGGCAATATGTCTAAGGCAAGACAAAAGTAGAACTATACAAATATTAGTTTTGTTCAATACAAGAGTAGAACTATACAAACATTAGGTTTGTTCAAGCTAAGATTAGAACTATACAAATATTAGTTGTTTTCAATACAAGTTGAAGAATAAGTTAGTTATGGCGATGGTAAAATCAATGTGCAATAGTGGTTGTTAAACTCAATGTGCATTTGAAATTGGTGCAGTCGTTTTTCTGGAGCGGATGGACAATGTGGTCACCTAGTCCATGCCTAAGCTTGCAACTGAGCATATAATGAATATCGACACTCATATTGAGGAACCATTGACTCTGATGGATTCCTGGGATAGGATTTCATCTAGAGAACCCATCACTCATGTGTCCCATGACTCATAACTTTTTTTACTCATTGATTTTAAAAACTAGTGTTTTGCTCAGTTTGAAGCAATGCAACATTTGGATTAAGGGGAAAATCTACAAAACCATGACTCAGGAGCGGATAGATAATTTGGTCATCTAGTCCATGCATAAACAAGCTTGCAACATCTCACGAAACTCAAAAATGTTGCTCCGTTAGTATTTTATGTCGTAAGAGGGAATTGGCCAAGAGTCCCCAAAATGGTTTGGGATGAGACTTGTAACTGGGCATAAAATGAAAACCGAGACTCAAATTGAGGAACTCCCAGTTCCAACCCCTCGGAAGTTGCCTTTTTCATTGATTTTGATAACTAGTGATTTGATCAGTAAGAAGAAATGCAACATTTGGATTTAGGGGTCCAATTTATGAAACCATGGCTCGGGAGAGGATGGACAATGTGGTAACCTAGTCCATACCTAAAAAAGCATGCAAAATATCAAGGAGCTAAAAAATGTTTCTTCGTTAGGATTTTATGCCCCGAGGAGGAATTACCAAGAGTCCCTGAAATGGTTTGGGATGCGACTTGCAATTGGGCATAAAACAAAAACCAAGACTCAGATTGAGGAACCGTCGACTTCGATGGATTATTGGGTAGGATTTCAGCTAGAGAACCACTCACTCCCGGGTGCCATGCATCAGAAGTTGCTTTACTCATTGATTTCGAGAACTAGTGATTTTCTTAGTTTGAAGAAAACCAAAAGTTGGATTAAAGTGTCCAATTTATGAAACCATTCCTTGGGAGAGGGTGGAAAATATAGTCACCTTGTCTATGGCTAACCAATATTTCATCATCTCACGGAACTCAAAAATGCTGCTACATTAGGTTTTTATGCCCTCAGGAGTAATTGGCCAAGAGTCCCCTAAATGGTTTGGGATGCGACTTCCATCTGGGCATATAAAAAATATCGAGACATGGATTGAGGAACTGTCGAATCCAATGGATTCCTGGGATATGATGTCATCTAGAGTTCCCTGTTCTTATGGGTTCCATACCTCATAACTTTCTTTACTCATTGATTTCGAAAACTAGTGTTTTGATCAGTTTGAAGCAATGCAACATTTGGATTAAGAAACCAATTTATGAAACCATGCCTCAGGAGTGGATGGATAATTTTGTAACATAGTCCATGCCTAAAAAATCTTGCAGCATCTCATGGAACTCAAAAATGTTGCTTCATTAGTATTTTATGCCCTGAGTGGGAATTGGCCAAGAGTCCCCGAAATGGTTTGGGATCTGACTTGCAACTGGGAATAAAACAAAAACTGAGACTCGGATTGAGAATCCTTCATCTCTGTTGGATTCCTGGCATAGGATTCTATCTATAGCACCCCTCACTCCCAATTCCAACCCCTCGAAAGTTGGTTTTTTCATCGATTTCGATAACTAGTGCTTTGCTCAATAAGAAGCAATGCAACATTTGGATTTAGGGGTCCAATTTACGAAACCCTGCCTTGAGAGTATATGGACAATGTGGTCACCTAGTCCATGCCTAAAGAAGAATGAAAAATCTCAGGGAGCTAAAAAATGTTGCTCCATTAGGCTTTTATGCCCCGAGGAGGAATTGCCAACAGTCTCGAAAATTGTTTGGGATGCGACTTACAACTGGGCATAAAATAAAAACTGAGACTTAGATTGAGGAACCATTGAATCCAATGGATTTATCAGATAGAATTTAAGCTAGATCATCCCTCACTCCCCGGTTCCATGCCTCAGAGGTTGCTTTACTCATTGATTTCAAGAACTAGTGTTTTGCTCAATTTGAAGCAAACCAAAAGTTGGATTAAGGGGTCCAATTTACGAAATCATGCCTCGAAAGAAGATGAAAAATATAGTCACCTAGTCCATTCCTAAAAAATCTTACATCATCTCATGGAACTCAAAAATGTTGCTCCGTTAGGTTTTTATGCCCTCGGGAGAAATTGGCCAAGAGTCCTCAAAATGGTTTGGGATGCGAATTGCAACTGGGCATATAACAAATATAGAGACTCGGTTTGAGGAACTTTCGACTTTGATGGATTCCTAGGATAGGATTTCATCTATATCACCCCTCATTCATGGGTGCCACGCCTCAAAAGTTTCCTTACTCATTGATTTTGCCAACTAGTTTTTTGCTCAGTTTGAAGCAATGCAACATTTGGATTAAGGGGCCAATTTACGAAACCATGCTTCGGGAGAGAATGGATAATTTGGTCACCTATTCCATGCCTAAAAAATCTTGGAGCATCTCATAGAACTAAAAAATGTTGCTTCATTAGTATTTTATGCCTTGAGCGGGAATTGGCCAAGAGTCCCCAAAATGGTTTGGGATACGACTTGCAAATGGGCATAAAATGAAAACCGAGACACGAATTAAGGAACTGTTGTCTCTATTGGATTCCTGGCATAGTATTTTACCTAGAGCACCCCTCACTCTTGGTTCCAACCCCTCAAAAGTTGTTTATTTCATCGATTTCAATAACTAGTGATTTTCTCAGTAAGAAGAAATGCACCATTTGGATTTAGGGGTCCAATTTACGAAACCATGCCTCAGGAGTGGATGGACAATGTGGTCACCTATTCCATGATTTGCTCCGTTAGGCTTTTATGCCTCGAGGAGGAACTGCCAAGAGTCCCCGAAATGGTTTGGGATACAAATTGCAACTAGGAATAAAACAAAAACTGAGACTCAGATTGAGGTAACGTTGACTCTGATGGATTCCTGGGATAGTATTTTAGCTAGATCACCCCTTACTCTTGGGTGCCATGCCTCGTAATTTGCTTTACTCATTGATTTTGAGAACTAGTGTTTTTCTCAGTTTGAAGCAAACCAACAGTTCGATTAAAGGGTCCAATTTAGGAAACCATGCCTTGGGAGCATATGGAAAATATAGTCACCTAGTCCAAACCTAAACAATCCTGTAGCATCTCATGGAACTCAAAAATGCTACTCTGTTAGGTTTTTATACCCTCAGGAGAAATTGGTCAAGAGTCCTTGAAATGGTTTGGGATGCGACTTGCAGCTGGGCATATAACGAATATCGAGACTCAAATTGAGGAACCTTCGAATCGTATGGATTCCTAGGATAGGATTTCATCTAGATCAGACCTTACTCACAGTTTCCATGACTCAGAAGTTGCTTTACTCATTGATTTCGACAACCATTATTTTGCTTAGTTTGAAGCAATGCATCATTTGGATTAAGGGTCCAATTTATGAAACCATGTCTCGAGAGAAAATGGATAATATGGTCACCTATTCCATGCCTATCCAAGCTTGCATCATCTCAAGGAACTCAAAAATGTTTCTCTGTTAGTCTTGTATGCCCTGAGCGGGAATTGGCCAAGAGTCCCTGCAATGGTTTGGGATGTGAAATGCAACTGGGCATAAAACGAAACTGAGACACAGAATGAGGAACTGTCATCTCTGTTGAATTCCTAGCATAGTATTTGATCTATAGCACTCCTCACTCCTGGTTATAACACCTCAAAAGTTGTTTTTTTCATCGATTTTGGTAACTAGTTCTTTTCTCAGTAAGAAGCAATGCAACATTTGGATTTAGGGGTCCAATTTATGAAACCATGCCTCGAGAGTGGATGGAAAATGTGGTCACCTAGTCCATGACTAAAAAAGCATGCAAAATCTCAGGGAGCTCAAAAATGTTTCTTTGTTAGGCTTATATGCCCCGAGGAGGAATTGCCAAGAGTCCCCGAAATAGTTTGGGATGGGACTTGCAACTGGGCATAAAATGAAAATCAAGACTCAGATTGAGAAACCATCGACTCCGATGGATTCCTAGGATAGGATTTTAGCTATATTACCCCTCACTCCTAGGTTCCATGCCTCAGAAGTTTCTTTACTCATTTATTTCGAGAACTAGTGTTTTTCTCAGTTTGAAGCAAACCAATAGTTGGATTAAGGGGTCCAATTTATGAAACCATGACTTGGGAGTGGATGGAAAATATATTCACCTATTCTAGGCCTAAAAAATCTTGTATCATCTCACTGATCTCAAAAGTACTGCTCCGTTAGGTTTTTATGCCCTCAGGAGCAATTGGCCAAGACTCCCCAAAATAGTTTGGGATGCGACTTGCAACTAAGCATATAACGAATATCGAGACTCTGATTGACGAACCGTCGAATCTGATGGATTATTGGGATATTATTTCATATATATCACCCTTCACTCATGGGTGCCATGCCTCAAAACTTGCTTTACTCATTGATTTCGAGAACTAGTGTTTTTCTCAGTTTGAAGCAATGCAACATTTGGATTAAGGGGCCAATTTAAGAAATCATGCCTTGGGAGAAGATGGATAATTTGGTCACCTATTCCATGCCTAAACAATCTTGCATCATCTCACATAACTCAAAATTGTTTCTTCGTTAGTCTTTTATGCCCTGAGACGGAATTGGCCAAGAGTCCCTGAAATGGTTTGGCATGCAACTTTCAACTAGGCATAAAACTAAAACCGAGACTCAGATTGACAAATCGTCGTCTCTGTTGGATTCCTAGCATAGTATTTTAGCTAGAACACCCCTCAGTCCTAGCTCCAACCCCTCGAAAGTTGTTGTTTTCATCGATTTCAATAACTAGTGCTTTTTTGAGTGGTGCAGACCCCCTACCCCCGGCCAAGATCAGCGCAGGATCTTCTCCAAACCACAACAAGAGTTAATAAAAACCCTTTGTTTAAGTCTGTGAAATATTTCGAGCTTCGGGATTTGGAGGTTCATGACACAATTCCATGACCCTTACAATCGATGAAATGTGAAATTTCAACGAAGGTTGACTCCTCCAATGCGACGAGCACATGCCAACTGTTACCCACTAATTTCGGCTTTTTTGGGACTCCAGTGAACAACCAATAGTCGTTCCTCTTCCCCTATGATTCCCTGAACTTTGAAATTTTTCCTTTGGCGAGATCGACGGCTGTGAGCCTCCCTCGATCTAATGTCTCATACCTTTTTGGGATTTCGCGTACTAGGAGTTCACGACTCTCGACCCCAAATCACTTGTCACGCCAATTCCTGAATTTTGAGATAGCGACCTTTTTGGGATTTCACGTACTGAGAGTTCACGACTCTCGACCCCTAATAACTTGTTGCGCCAATTCCTAAATTCCAAAATAGTGACCTTTTTTGGGATTTCGGGTACGAGGAGTTTGAAACTCTCGATTCCAAAATCATAGCCTCCTCTACTTCCCGAACCCTGAAATGCCGAAATGTCGAAATGGGCTCAACGACAATTAGTCCCTGACTAAATCTCGGTCGATGTGACTGCTTCCTTTGTGACCACAACCCTACTCCAAAGACATGTCACGTTTCACGACTTCGAGGTTTTCAACGTAAAGTGCCCTGGCTCCTTGTCATCGAAATTTTTGAAATGCGGAACTCCGAAATGCCGAAATGCTGAAATTCCACTCCAAAGGGGGATCAACAGCTCCTATTGCTTCTCATCCAATAGTCACTACTCCTCCTGAGCTTCTAAATGCTAAA
>ML810107.1:21484-41603 GCA_009831015.1 Picea engelmannii
TAGGAAGCCCCCTTTTCTATTTCATAATAGTAGGGAATGAATAATAACACTTTTCACTTTACTTTGAATGCACATTACCATTAAACCTCAGGGTGCAGAAAGAACCATAGGAAGATAGATCTCATGTGGTTTACTTACATGCCAAGATTTCCTTTGTATTATTTTTACTATAATTGGCATTCATCAGGCGACCTCCCATTGGATTAAGGATTTGGCATAGGGTCAGTTGTCTCGGCCGCACTACACCCCAATCATATGTGTCTTTTCAGGGTTGTTGCTTGCCACTTAGTATCGATAAGCTATAACAGGAGTTTGCATTAAGTCCAGTGAATAAGATTTGATCACATAGACGTAACTAGCTCACAAGCTTAGTGAACTACATTAACAAAGGGAGGATCAAAGAAATTCGGGAATTCTCTTTTACAGGCCGTAGTGATGTCATCTCAGAGATATAGGTTAAAATCTTATTTTTCCCACTTGTTCTATGTTAGTTGCAGGTTTCCAATAGATTGATAAATGCATCGTATGTAGTATTGAAATCG
Organism: Picea engelmannii; assembly: GCA_009831015.1. Taxonomy (NCBI): domain Eukaryota; kingdom Viridiplantae; phylum Streptophyta; class Pinopsida; order Pinales; family Pinaceae; genus Picea; species Picea engelmannii. The sequence goes on from ML810107.1 coordinate 22,027, forward strand.
TCCATGGAGAATCAAACCTACTGATCAATGATAGTGTATCGTAATAAAACAAAGCATCGTTCCCCCGATAAGAAATTGATTAAACTAGAATCATAGAGAATCAATAATTGAATGCACTGCTGAGTGGCTTGTGTAAGCCTTTTGTGTTAGACCAAGCCCCTTGAACTAGAGGAGACTACTTTGAAGGAACGATCCAAATGCATCGGGCTCTCGTGGTTGTGTGCCAATTTCATTCACTGATCTACTTAATTAAGTAATTCTTAGTGGGATTGTAACACCCTGTTTCCCCCAGCTTGTAAATATAACTGGACTGTCCAAGAACTATGGCAAACTCATAAATATGAATATGTGATGTAAATGGACCTTGAGGAAGAGGTCAATGAATTTGAATAACATTTTGAATTTATTGTAGGACTGCTAAGAAGGGATGTGTAGAAAAAGAGACCATGATGGCGGTGGAAGGCACCTGGAAAGATGGCGTTAACTTCCACTAAGAATTAACACTGTATTTGGACTCCAATGGACCGGAGAACCAAAAGCGGCTCGCTAGCCCCAAAATTAATGTCTCGCAGGCTGGTAGGCGGATGGCTTATTGAGGGATGGGATGGTTAACCGCCCATCCATAGAGATGTCAGGCCTGATCAGATGCGAGGGAAATTGTGCCACATGCAACCTCGCAAGAGGATAAGGCATATGGTAGAAGTGATTGGAGGGGGGCAGACACGAGGGGAACTCTGACATTACGCAGAGTGAGTTATAGCAGAGAGGAAGGACTACAGCCTTCACTCTTGGTCACTGGCAGACAAAGAGACACAGTCTCAGAGCATCGTGGTCTCAGCTCAGGGGTGGCTAGTGGTAAATCCGTTGGGAGTCGCTATGCCTACAGTTGGGTGGAAACGAGCACCCCTATCAACAGTTGCACCCACTTCTGGTGTTATTTCTGATAAGTGTTTTACGTATTGTATCTTTAAATTCATATACTGATATATATGCTCATAGAACTGTGAAATTGTGAACGATTTCAGTGTAAAAATGTATGTGCAATGTTTTGATAAGAATTAATAGACATATGCTTATAACAGAGGAAGCCATGCATGATTTACGTTGATAAATGAATCTAATTATGCCTAGGTTGAACTATGTTAGTCTTCCAGCCTGTTCTCGGGAAGCTGTTTACCCTTATCTGTCTCCGGGAATGCCCCGGTATAGATCTCTTCACAGAGATTCCCTCCTTGGAAAGGTTTACTAAGAACCTGGAAAAAGGACTTGAGGGTGCAAGTCTTAATAACCCTGTACGAAGAGGGATGACCCTCTTAAGATTTTGAAGTAGTAGCGTAAGAATAAGTAACGAATCGACGGATGAGATCCTATCGGAAGACCCATGGTCATTCACGACTGTCAGATTGACGAAAGTAACAAGGGCGTTACATACCTTTCCCCTTTTTCTCTCGGTCTTCATAAATAGCGACAAAATCGGGATCATAGACCCCCCCCGAAGGTCCATGAGAACATTTAGACCGTTGATCTTTCCACACCCACGAAGTAGTGGAAGAATGCACGAAGTGGGACAGATCCGAGTCGTCAGATCTTGAGAAAATACCTGTCAGCCGTCGGATCTGACAAAAGTTGTGTGAGGGTTAAGCTCGTGAATAGAAGGAAAAATCTCGAAAGGAGGGTTGGCTCATCGGAGTTTCACACATCGGGAAATCGGAAGTCTCAATGACATGAGATCGGGAATATCCATGGGAAATTACAAGGAAGCAATCTGGGCCGTCCATCTGAGAGAGGACGCATGTCACGCGATCGTCCGTTCCGGAGATCCGGGCACTAGACATCGGGACGTTGGCATTCAGGAAATCAGAGTTCTTGAGGTCGTGAAATTCGGGACATTAGAAGTCTCGAAAACATGAGGAGCAATCTGAACCGTCCATTCAATTGGGACGCGTGTCAGAGATTTGAAGGGAGTCGGAGTCCGACATTTCACGAGTCCTCGGGACGAGGCGTCCTGGACATCAGAAGTCACGAAATCCCGAGAGTTAACCAGGACCATCCATCAAAGGAGGACGTGTGACAACCATCAGAGCCATCAGGAAAGTCCCGACAGGAAGCCGTCTATCGGCATATTGGGTCATCGGGATATCGGGAATCCCGGTGACAAGATGTTTATGCAGTTCGGATTCGCGAAGTCCGAAACCTCGATGAGAAGGAGAAGAGTGCCATCATGGGGCCAGCTGTCAGCCTATCGGAGAATCGTGATTCGAGGGATCGAAAACCCCGCGGGCAAATGTTTTTCAGCACTAGAAACCCCAAATCCCCGATAGGTGGTAGGACGACAGTCATATAGAGGGAGGTCGTATGGACCCAAAAGGTCTGGCCCAGGGGACTAGCAGAAACTAACATCCTATCGGGATATCGGGGATTCCGAGGACAAAATATTTATGCATTTCGACATTGCGATGTTTGAAAACTCGATGGGAGACAAGGCTGTGGTCTTGTGGAATAGTGGTCACGTGGGCTAGAGGTCTAGCTCGGAGAGCTAACCAAAGTTGGAGTGTGTCGGGATTTGAAGGATCAGGAATCCCATGGGCCAATGTATTGCGACACTTAAAATATCGAAACCCCGACGAGTGGTAAGACTGCGGTCATGGTGGTAACGGTCGTATGGGCCAGGAGCCTAGCCAAGAGAGTTAGTGCATAAAGATTACGTCAGGATTCGAGGGATCGCGAATCCTGAGGACGAGGGTTCTTCGACATTGAAAATTCCAAAAAACCGATGAGGAGGTATGGCTGCGGTCATATAGGGAGAAGGTCATGTGGACCACGAGCTTAGCCTGGAGGGCTAACGGGAGTTGGAGCCCACCGGGGTTTTGCAGTCCAAAACTATGAAAGAAGGATAAGGCTGCAGTCTTATGAATTAGCGGTCACATGGACCAGAGCATAGCCAGGAGGGCTAACGCGTAAAGGATGCATATCGGTAAAATTGCTCATCAGAGATCGAGATTTTGAGAGGACAGGGACTTTTGTCGTCAGGGATCACGAAACTTCAAAACCCGAAGCTATCATCGAAGAAGAGGCCGTGACAGGGAAATAAAGACCTGTGGATCGGGATTGGCCTTTCGCTGCTGTGAGCCTCGGGGATTCTCATTGTTGAGAAATCAACGAAAAATTTTGATTGTAGGTAGTGGGTGTGTTACATGGATCTTGATTCATTGTGTTTGCCCCTCACCCTTCTTCTCACGTTCATAGCCAATAAGTGTTCCCATGCCTGCCCCCTCGACTCGAGACCTAATGGACAAGCAATCATCACTTAGGGGCAGTTGGAATAGTAGTTCTCTAGATTCCTGTTGTGCGAACTCGATGTTTCTCTGGAGCCATCAACTTTTCCATGGCCAGGGTCGGTTTTTCTATCGAAGATAATGAACCATCAAATAGAGATTAATGAATAGCCAAAACACTTCACTATTAGATACGTATTACTCACCTGGGAAAATAGATCATTGGCAGGCTCAACCATAGATATGAATTCCATTGGCCAATTATGCATTTCTCTATTTTGTCATTCCTGAGGGAAGGCAAAGATACGTTCCTAATATTGGTTTTGCGTACCACTGTACAACGACCCGGGTGACATTTCTATGGAAACTATCCCTACTCCCATTATTTGAGAAATAAGTTTTGCCGAATCAATCATAGTAGGGTAGCTTGAGTTGGTTTTAGAACAAGTGATATGATTCTAGTTAGCGACTATTTGATTAAAAAGTGAGCGGAATGACCTACTATTATGATTTAAGGTCCGGGCCACCCGATCCATTAGCCTTTGAAATGATTGCTTATTATTGAATGAATTCATTTCAGAAGTGGGTGAATATGATGATTGGGAGGTCTAGGTAAGATAATTAGAGTGCATTCAATGCCCTACTAGATATAAGATCGAGTTTAAGCAATTAATCTCGGAGGTGCTCTACAAAAAAAGAATAATAATAGGGGTTGTTAGGATGTTAATCTTTATCTACTGACCCTGATGGACTCGCCAACGACCTTGTGCATCTCACATTGAGTTATTTTTTCTTTCCCTTATCTTATTTACTTGATTGTCTTTAATCAATATACTGGAGCCCTCTTATGACAGTTATACAACCTTACTAGTGAAACCTACTCAACTTTATCCCATCAAGTCCACCTTTTATATAAAATTTCGGGGATGGAATTAATAATAGTGGGGTGGGTAAGCTTAAATCATAATAAAAATTATTCCAACCATTATAATAAGGGGGAAGCACGTTAATGAAGAAGGCAATTCAACAGTTATCACTTAATGCCATACTTTGCTTACAGGTGGGTGAGTCGACTAGACATACTTATATAGAGAGGTGGGCAATCATAATAATAGTAAGGGTACCTTGGATTGATTCCTGCATGCGTCGACCCCTCTCGATCATTTAGTAGGAGGCATTACAAGTTGGAAGGTTGCCTCTTGATTCTTATTTAAGGGCCTGGAAGCGAAGATCAACACGTCGCCCCTCAACCCTAGCTTTAAGGTGTGAGTGGCTTAATCGTATATTAATTTAAGGGTCTCCTCAACCTGACCTATTTCTGATCAATTTTGAAATGAATTAGGCCTCCTTCTCTTTATATATTATGAAGAGAAGAGAGGAGCTTAATTAATAATAGGGGTAGACTCAAGTGAGTCAAACTTCATAGCAATAACTAGCCCCTTCAGAAGTACCTTGTATTCGAGAGAGAAAGGTGGCGATTAAAACCTTAACCTAGGGAGCCCAACTAATATTATCGCCTGACAAGCAAGCTCTTATATACGCAATAACAAATTCCCCTACTACTATGAATTCCCCCACCCTATATAATCCTAGGCATTCAACACCTTAATGGAATGAACAACTTCAAATAATAACATGCTTTTCATATAGAATACCATGCTATATGTGAGGGAATGAATATGTCAGTACCTCCCGGTGGGGGTTTCATTAATACAGGGTGTTGTTGTTCCTCTATTCCTTTAGGCTTTTCTATATCTTGGGCTCATATATTCTAATAAGGGCAACTCTTCCTTATTCCCCACTATGCTGCAATTGCATCGATATGTGGGTGGCAACACAAAGCATCCAAACTTATTGGTGCAAATCTTCTAGTGCCCCCCCATTTCTTATGGAAATGGTATACAATTCAATAAGAATAGGGGGATGGGATGGATATGGTTGACAAGTTATTCAATAAAAGAGAGTATAGTAGAGAGAATGTACACCTTGGAAAGAAGAACCCCTTATTAAAATATACGAGTAGAACCCCCACCCCATTATGAAAAGGTTGGCCAACAATAATCGAGAGGGTGAGTGCTCCCGACAATCATGTTATTACATACGTAATATGAATGCATGTTGGTCGTTAATATGTATATAGGAAACTCGACCTAGTGAGGTACTCTTGAAACAGCCTACTATAATGAATAGAGAGCTGCTAGCACTCTACCTTTTGAATATATATCGACAACTATTATTTAAGGTTGTGTCTCACTGCACAACCCATTATTTTTTAGTAAAGGCAAACAAAAGGTCGATATAATTTCTGCCTATACTTTAAGATGGGTGGAGAGCGCTATATGGCATTGAGAAGGGGAGTGATTTGTTAATCAAGCTCCAGTCCTATATTAGTCTTGGATACATATTAACAAATTCCCTATTCACTCATAAAAAAGGGGGAGGGGAGAACTAACTTCCCCCTACAATGGCATTCAAGTGGCTTTCGTGGACCACCCTATTATTATATAAGGACCCTTTTTGTTTTTCATTTCAAGGAGGATGGCGACGCTCCTCTTTATCCAACTTATTCTGAATAAAAGGGGGGCCATCATCATATCCCAGTGAATCGCTTCCAACCATTATAAAGGGGTTCAAATTGGAGTAGGTATGGGTAGGACATAGATAACAACTATATAATCTAATATACTACCGGCTGGCTTACACTCCTAACTGCACGCTCTAAATATTTGTTGACCAATCATGGCCAATAGTAGGGGTGCTCTAAGCGTCTTTCTCTGATCACATTCCCATCACTAGTAGTACCGAAGTACTTCAGGAAGGATATATAGTCCAGTTGGTCCTGTAGGAAAAGCACCTCTCCCTTTTCTATAAAGCCATCTAAAAAGAGAATTGATGTTTCCACATCCAATTCAATATGACCCTTGTTACTCTATCTGCAGATACGAGTCTATTCTCTACGTATGAACAACGAAACCCATTTGCCAGTATAAAGTTAATTCATATATAATAGAGGTGGGGTCTAGAATATTTCTTCTCCATTTACCTCTAGGTTGGTTGTGTGAAACCGCCATCCCAGGCGTTTCTCTCCACATACTTCATTGGCGTGTGATGCTCACATTGGTACCTTCAGGACGTTTGACATAGCCGTGAATAGGTAGTAACACACTCATCTTTCCTGCATGTTTAGGAGAAAATGAAGAAATCACTTTCTATTTTCATATCAAGCTCTATCTAAACAAATAAATGGAACCCTGACATTTGATTTTGATCCGCTAATCCTAAACACTATCCTTTTCCTCTCAGTGGCTGATTCTCACTACCAACTAGAAGACTTCTTATTCTTAGAACCCACAACACTACATCAGGTCAAGTGAATGAGTTGAATAATTGGTGAACTCGTCAAACCCATGACATGGAGATCGGGACAACATATCATATCTAGAGTTGTTAGTTTTCAAATCTGTTTTAGTAGAAAACGACACTCAATAGATTTTCGCTTAGCTTGACAGGCTCAAGTAAATGCTCATCCCAGGGCCATATAGTCAATCCACGCATAGTTATTGGTCCCGTGGGGGAACAAATAGTGTCCTTTTTCACTTTGTTGAGACGGGGTGGGGGTTGGGTTTCACGGAAGACTGAATCTTGGAATGACTCTAGAATAGTTCTTAAGCTATGTTGTTCAGGCATTTCAATCTTATACTAGTGATCTTCGGTTCCAACCATTCCTGCTAAGGAAAAAACCATTCCTGGAAAAAAAGCCCAAAGGTTGAACATGAGATGGTTATTTACCCAGAATCATAGAGGTATGGAGGGTGTCAAGTTCCCTTTCCTAGGAAGAATGGTGAGGACACAAGGATTTCTTCATAGTAATTTTGTGTGATCCACTAAATGAAGTAATTCCAGCAGAGTGGACAAGATACGAGTACGAGTACCCAAATCCATATCAGAAAGGATTTGGCCTAACCATAATGAAATAAATCCTCATAGTCTTTAACTATATAAGATACCTAAGCTAGAGCTTGAAACTAAACTAGAAAGTGGGAAGACGAGCTTTGACAATCCCCGTATCCAGATACGAAGTGAAGGTTGCAATTCTCCGGTTAGAATATAACCGTGTCAAGTTCAATTTCATGATGTGGAACTAGATGTTTATGAGTAACCCTTTTCAAGCAATTCAGGCGAAGAATTAGGAACATGACATCAACAAGGAGAGGCTAACTTGTTTAGAGACCACTAAATAGTAATGCGCAGAGAGATATCATATGTACTTCTGAGAGATCATATCCGTAAGAGTATGAGTTTATAGTAACATAGTAGAGGGACTCCTTTCTAGTCTGGGGATATTCCCACTGTGTTTGTCTTCATTCAATGCCCCTCTTCCTGAGGTGAAGGATTTGGCTTTCGTTGTTCAACCATACCTTTCTTTTATGTGCCCGAGCATTCACCTAATGCATGTCAATAGAGTGACGGTAGATGAATGAACACGAAGCACTGAATGAATTGAGTTTCACATCTCGACATTCATTTATATTCCTTCTTTCTTTGGTTTTCCCTTTTTAAAGGAACATTCCCATCTCGACAGGTTGCTTAAATCTCGAGTTCTAAAGTACGAGAATCTAAAGAAGGAAGGTGCATCAATAGAATTCCCAACTACATCTTAATTGGTATAGGAAAGACAATTGGGATCATCTAAAGGGAACATTCTTCACACAGTCGATGTCGATTCCATCTCTAATCGGTGAAATCAATCGAGAAAAGTGGTTATATGCTTAACACATGAAATTTCCATTCGGAGCTACCAAGCAAAGAGGATTTCTCTTCCTTCTAAGATGCCCCATTCGTGAGGGTAATTTATTGCAGCACTATTGAAGTAGATATTGAACCAACGAAGAGTGAGTTCCACGTCAATGGATCTCGATGATGAAAATAAAGCTCTTTATCTTGCACAAATACCCTCTCCAGTAAGTCCCTGCAGATAGCCTAGCAGATTCGCCTACTGCATGTGTAGCACGTACGAGTTCACACTTTCGGCATGTACTGTAATATACGTATCTGGTAGTTAGTCAGCCTATTCCTTTCATTAGTGCTATTTCGTCTCTTTGTTTTGTCAATGCTTGTCGTCTATGTATTGGGGAAAATGGAAGATAACTGCATCGATGACTTATGATGTGAGCTCACTGGAGATAATTGGTAAGACGTAGATAGCGGGCACCTAATGGTAAGCTCATTGATTTCTCGTAATCGTGGACACTTCAATGTAAGGTCATTTATTGATGGAAAGAGCAGACAATGGTTCTGGTTGGGTTGCTGCTTCAACCTGTGTGAAAGGTGCTTGTTTTCTGACTTGTGATTTGGGCAGTGCTAGTGATAGGAGTGGTCAATTCGTATCGGAAAAGTCAATTAATTGACAACGCTTTCCCTCCTATCGGAGGTTGTCGAAATGACCAAAATCGATCTCTTGAAATTGCATAATTACATATATAATTCATCTTGGAATGATCTCTCTCATTCAGACTTGGATCATGGAAATCAAAATGACATATCTCCTTCATGAATCGAGAGCATAATTACATATATAATTCATGACTGGATTGACCTTGTCAACTTGTATCAGATTGATTTCTTCTTTTCTCAATTCTTCGATTATGTAATTACATATATAATAATATGAAATATCTCAAGAATGACTAATGGATACGAAAGGGTCATCGAATGAAATTGTTTGGTAAAGTCGAGGCCCAGTCTCGCCCCGATATTCCGCGTCAGGGACAGTGGAAAAATAGGATGGCGACTTGTCGTCGGATGAAAAGTCACCACTCACCCTGTGCCCATAAAAACATTCTAGCTACACGAGGAAAAGAGAGTGTCTCAAAGTTCTATGAGATTCCCTATGGCTGGTGATCGATTACTTATCAATCAGGGGAAGTGAATGGGAAGTTGTGCCTCGGAGACAAGCGAATATCAAAATTTTTTATTTCTTTATCACTAATACATCACCCGACTAACCTAACCTCAACTCTGTTTTAGTGAAAGATAGTGGATCAATCATTTATTCCTCCTACACGAATCAATGGGATAAAGCTCTAGCTCCTATCCGATTTCACACAGAGGAAGAACGACTAACTAGCTCTCTTCTCGTCACTTAACCTTCCTTTCCCTCCCTATCCTTTCCTTCTTCTTCTCGTTCATTCGACCTTCCTCTTCTTGACGGGTATGATGAGAGATGATCTCGCATTACTTGCTCACTTGCATCTCACCGACCTTGCTTGCTTGACACCTACCCACATTACATTCTTGCTCTCATTTCAATCACGATTTCCTCTTTTTTCGCCTCATCTTTATGAATATGAATGTGTTCGACCTGGATATGATGGATGACACAATGCAATCCGATGGACCTAGGTGTGATGCATTTGATGTTGGTGCTGAGAGTTCAGATTCTGATAATTATGGTGTTTCCTTTTCTTCGCGATGGTATCGTACTAAGTGGGGTGACGCTCGATCGGGAGCGATTCCCCATCAACTTGACTGGGTCAAAGGAAGGACGGGGTATCAATCTAGTTTGATCCAGTTTGATTTGGTCCGGGCAAGGATGGGAAGGAAAGGAGACAGACAATGAGGGGGAAGGGGGGCGAGTCACTTAATGTTCATGAAATACGAAGTGTCAAGTCATACGGCAAGAATAATTATTGCTATCATGAGATATCTCTTTGTATACAATATTCTACGATATCATGGTACGTAAGTAAAGAAAGAATAAATGCTACCTTACTTATAAAGAAAAAAGAAAGGCGCTTATAATATAATAATTGAGTTTAATAAAATGCCCCGATAAAAAAAATACCAGTAAGTAGCCAGCTGAGTTGCTTTCTCACTATGCCCATCCACTTTCGTTTGCCCTACCCCAGTCAGTTGTTGAAGAACATCGTTGATTGACCCAACCAATTTTTGGGGTTTAGTTTCCAACCTTCATATTATTTAGAGCCCGTTCAATGCTTTAATAATAAGGAAGGGGAATTTCTTTTTTCAATGATTGAATCTTCAAGTGCAAAGATGAAATGCGTTCATTGGTTATGACTCCACACTTTTAACAAATAAGCATTCACTGCCATGCTATATTCCCTTTTTGTATGTCAGTCGCATCGATCGCACTTTACCCTCTTCTAGAGAGGAACCTCACCCACCGGTTGTCCGGGTTCAATGACATTTGAAGTGGAAATTATAGATCGCACGTGAATATCTATAAATTAATAATAATAAGGCAATTTGTTGTTTTGCGCCCGACCTGCTCCCCTAGAGCTATCTCTTCCTGGGTACTACATCCCCTTCCGACCAGGAAGGTTGAGGCTCTCTCTTCCCTAGTCCCGAATTGGCTACTCGAGAAACCTCTCATAGGTGAGCTTGCTTTAATAAACCAAAGGTGCAACTATGGCATACATATATAACAGGTGATTTATATTTATTAGACACATAATATCTTAAGAGGTCATTTATGTACTCGGGGTCAAGGTCTTTAGATCAAGTGCCTTCCTATGCCTCGTTCCCTTCTACAATGGAAGAATAGAAACCAGATCGATCTAGAGAAGGGAACTATACTCCTAGATAAATCTAAATTTGATCACCAACATTCCTATCTGCCAACCCATGCCATAAAAAAGGATTTGATCCGACCAGATCGACGTCTCCCTCCTATTTATGATGACTTGGGATACAGGATTTCATGGGTCTTTTACTACGAACAAACTTAATCTTAATCGAATCAGACGCAGAGAATTTAATCCTGCTAGTGGGGCTAAAAATGGATTTTCCTTCAAGGGACATACCAAACATCTAGCCATGTGTTTATATTCCAGAGAAAGACCAGGGTTTACAAAGATAGAAGAGAAGGGTTCATAAATTCCTGGGTAGTCCAGGCCCAGTTAGAGGGAGAAGAAGAATTATAGAAAGTAGTGATTGGACGCATAGATAAATATTATTTTTATTATAAACCACAAAATAGATAGTGATCTGGGAGAAATAATGCACATGATGAATGTAGTAAAGGAGAATGGGCATCTATTGCATGCACTTCCAATTCTTTCTTTATCAATCAGTTTTTTTATTATGATGGATAGATAGATTTGGTTGCTAGGGAAGGAGGTAGTGTATTTATGATTGGAGTGAGCCGTTCATCTTTAACTTGTTGAGACGTTAGTAATATAATATACTTTCTCTAGGTAGATCTGTGTAGTTGTTGATGAAAGGTGTTGTGCTTATTATCGTCTTTGTTCTTGAAGTCAGGATTTCTGTGGATTGACTTTTTCTATGAAATGAGATTTGATGGAAGGAGGCTTATATCGAAGGAAGATTCTCTTTAGATGTTAATACAAAATTGGATTAGTTTATTTGATAGCATGACCCATCTTTCTGATCCCCCCAATCGGTCGAGTCAAACTTGCTTGATACGAGTCTTTTACATATGTATTAGAAACGTTGAAGAAAATAGATCGACTTGCTAGTTGACAACCTAACTTCCTTACCTTATTTAGGGCAGGTAGGCGCAGAAAGCTCGATCTTGACTGATCTGCTTGTTTCCATCTAGGTTTCATCGATTATATATGTATAAACCCATATTTATAATGGCCTACTTACTATTTATTGTCGGGGTGCCTCTCGATCGAGCCCTCCTATCTATCAAGTGTATTGAGTAGTATGTTCAGGTCGAGTCGCGTGAAATAGGATAATGTTGGAGAAAGGACCTACATTAGCGACAACGTGCCCAAACTACTGCCATTCATGAAATATGGGATTAACCCTTCCCCTTATATAATATTTAATGAAGCGTGAGGAGTAGAATAAACTTAAAATCTTCATAATATAGGAAGGACAGGTATGTTAGATTGGAGCGGCTCATACCTAATTTCCATATTGGCTTTCTTCTTTCTCCCTCGATTCGTGTTTCTCATCCATTCACGTATTAACCACAACTTGAGGCTTTTAAGCTTTCAGTGGAGTGAAAATGAAGTAGAGTTTTTTATTTCCTTTTATAGTTCAGGCTAAGGAGAAAAAAACATATTCCATTGGTGAATGCACCTAGCTTATATATCTATTCCATCTCCCTTTCTATATAAGAAATGAATGAATTGAAACGTTTCATTTGCCTGCCTTATAGTGAGTTACGAAACAAAGATATGCATGCCTGTACAACAGATTAGTCCGGTCCACTAGCTATGGACTACTAAGTAAGACTTTCTGGGAGGCAGTGATTCAATGATCTGAATGCACATAAGTAAGTGGTCCCGACCATCATCGTGGGAACTAAAGTGGGGTGGTTTTCATTACTGCCACTGAATTTGTATCCTCTTCACTTGTGGTAGAGGAGGAGGGTTTATTGGGACAGTCCGTCGGGGATCCATTGTTTGAAAGAGAGTCAAAATCCAATTAGAATAGGAAAAATTAATCTCCCTTTGGTCTTCGAGTACGCTTCAGAATTGACTTATTGGGTGAGGGGGGCTAACCCTTGCTAAGGGGCGTCACCTCAATATTTGATATAATTTGACTTACGTTTTCCCACTGAGCATTCCCGAAAATCTTATTATATGATGCACCATTCATCAGTTATTGCAGGACTCATAGGCTTGCATAACTCGACTAATCGACGTGTTCAGACAAGGTTTAGTGCATCTAGGCAAGCTTTTCATCCATCATCAGTGATTGAATGACACAACTCCAGTGTCTATCGAATGACTCCACCGATCGAATGATGGAACATGCTCATTCATAAAGATGCTTTCTTATCCACCTTGATAGCATAATTACATATATAATGAATGACCAACCAGATACTTCTTTCTTTGGTTGACTGTCTTTTGACCATCCCTACGCTCCTCACCCTTCAACCTTGAGTTACTTATTGGGCCAAACAAATTGAGAGATTATTCGTCTGAATCTAGTGTTATTACATATATAATGTAATTGATTATATCATTAAGTAAGATGGAATAACTGCATTTTCAACATCTAGTGTTATTACATATATAACATAACGTATTATTTCATTAAGTTAGCGGGAATAAATATTTTTCTTCAATGGTGTTTTAATGGGTTAATTCCTTAAAGATCAAAATTGGCTTTTCATCCCCATTCGTGCGGCTTGAGCCTCTTCACGTTATGGCATACAAGTGGCGAAAGATGTCCAAGAATAGGAGATGGATCACCGCATCCATGATTGGTTACTTCCGCCAGCCTACATATTTCTTTGGTATTTACTTCCCTGTGGTAAAGGCATTTGACTGGAGCAATCAGCCTCTGTCAGATGGGTGAAAGCCCCGATAAGGAAAGAATTTCTAGGTGGTTTAGTCGAGCAACGACATTTAGAGGCTTTCTAACAGGGGGTGACCCGTGGTTTCGGCTAATTCCAAAGATTGACCGAGATCACAAAAGATGGCGTGTAGCGTTCCTCTTCGATCTAATGGAATATAGGGAGACTACCTTTGGTAACAAAGCTAAGATCGCTTCTCTCATCCTAACCAGGAAGAGGGGCCTGATCAAAATCCTAGTAAGGACACTGCAAAAGCATGCCATAATGAAATCGTAGAACCTATAAAATCATATTTGACATATTTAGATATTTATGTAGGCAGGGTGAAACAAGGTAACAATTACATAAAGCCCATTTCTATTGACTTTACTGGTGGTATTGAGATGTAGCTATAATTATGATTATAGATCTTGATTTTCTAGGGTATATTTAGATATATGGGGGTTTGTCGATGTTGCGTGCTTCCTTCCCTCCATTGGTAAGGTTCTTCACATTGTTGGTTATAATAGCCTAATTGGGTTCCAGTTTCCATTGATGGGTGGATTCACATGCTCTGCTCACAACCTGGGTGGACTCGGGTGCTCTGCTCACAGCCTTGGTTGCCTAATGCCTGATTCTTATTGCTATGGCACTGGCCTATGCTATGTATGGGGTGCTTGTCTAGTTTCTTAGGGCTCTAGCCTGCCTCTCGCTCTATTTATAATCATGGGTGATTAATCCATCTTACTTGAAATTCTCTCTTTCTATTATTTAGGAGTATCTGCAATAAGAAGATTCTTATTTTATCTGTCAAATGGATTTTATCCAATCTCCTATCGATGAGATCTATGAATTTATGATATTTATTGGGATTCATTATTCTTGATTGATTATGTTGCGTGTTTGGGTTAATCGTCTCGGGCCACGATATTATAGGTTCTTTCAGCAGTGGTTGCTCGTCAACCCTCATCGGTTAACCCACCCTAACGTGTTACACAAGGGAAGACTGCTGCTTGATCGGGGTGAAACCCTTTTGCGAACCCCTCTGTCTGATCCCATTTTGAATTCGTTTTACAGGGGACCTTATCCTTTTCATTTAAGGAGCGGAAGTACCTGCATTCCGATCTCCATTCATTCAAGTTGTGTCTTCATACGCGCTTGGACATGGCTTATGATGGAGATATAAAAAAAGAAGATTGTACGCGTCGACTCCTTGCTCTAGGTCAGTTTCGGGATGGTGAAAATATCCTTTCGAAATTGACCTAGAAAAAAGGAGGAAGACGGGGAGGAAGGAGGTCCCGCCACTCTTGCCTTTTTTTATGCGAAGGTAGGCACTTTCTATAACCAAACGTAATGGTCTAAGCCTGTCTGACTGAGCTATGCGATTGAAGGGAATAAATCTAAATGAAGGTTATCCCTTTCTGGTCTACCCCTTCCTCGTGACAGTGACGCTATGCTTAGTTCAAACCTACAAAGACCAATTCTGTCACTGTCGATCGTAGTTGTCGTAACAGAATCAAACCCTGCCTGAGTTTTTCTCCCTCGAGGCCCCTTCCCCCACCCCCTTCAAAGGGGGCCAGGCAATTTCCTCCCCATATTGGACGGATCAGATGAGGGGCTCCTCCCGTGTCCAATCTTCTTACCCTCTCCTCGGATGTCTCGATCCCACCCACCACTATCCCTATTTCAGTAGTTCTACTTCTGGTGTGCCACCCACTCCTCTTTCCTTCCCTACATGCGCATCGGTATGCCCCGACTCTGCTCTCGCACCACAATAACGAGGTCTTTCTATCTATAAATTATTCTTTATGTAGCTTGTCTTTCACTTCACACTATCCTTTAATTGCGATTGTTTCTTTACCATAACAGAATAACTGTAATCCTTATAAACCCGGGATCAGTAATTATATTACATATAGATATATAGTTATGTAAGTGAACTCTTGAAATGAATGATTGCTTTACACTGCCGTAACACAATAATGACATATATATAGTAACTTGAAATGATAGCTTTACCCATTGATACTGAGAGATCCGTAACGGGATATGTCGTGGTTTATTAACTCTGACCATTTAAGAGCTAAATAATAGGACCAATATGGATTTTATATTATATAGGTAATTATGCTCATCACGGGATAACGGGTAAGTCAGGTTTATGTTGTTTCCTCTCCTTATAATATCCTGAAAGAAATAATTAGACCAGTTCAAGTGGTTTCTTTACCATAAAAGGTTAGATGGAAAAGATGGATATTCATACTTAACTTAATTATGTCATATCAGAACTGTAGTGGATGGATGATCTGTAATGCAGTAATGACATATATAGAGGGTCGGCGCGTAATGGGTCACTTTTCATGGATATACTAAAACTTGTAATGGGTAAGTCAGACCAATCCATATCAGTTATTACCTATATATAAAGGGTGAATATATCCATATGTCTGCAGCGAGTACTGATGGGGATTCTGGCTTTGAAAAGATTCACGGCTCACCTATCCTTTTATGTAGGTTGGGTCCCTAGCTGATCTTATCATCAATATCTCTTACTATTATCATAGTATCCATTTCAAGTCCTTATATGAGTCTAGTCCTTGCCCTTGGTGATTGAAATATGAGAAAGAACACTTATATCCCCTCTTTCTCTCTTTTGAAACCCGAACTCCCATCTATGCCCCGAAGGGATTGATAGGCAATGAGGTTCATTATTTATAAGGAGGGAATTCCCAAACAGGATGACTTGAGGGAGGAGAGTGAGAGCATGGGGGGTAACTTGTAGTTGTAGTTGCGCCTACACCTAATTGATTGAGTCCGACGCCCATTATGCATGCATGTCAGACAGTAAGGAAGCGGTATGCCACCGTTCAATGCAACATACAATGAATGGTCCCACCCTCTCCGAGATTGAATGTTGGCTAGCTATCCCCACCTCCTCGACCTATCAATTGCATAAATGAAATCCGATCAATATAGAAAGGGTAGTGGACCATCCCATTGTTTCAGATGGATTGATTTATCCCAATACCCCTCCATCTCTCACCTTGACCTCTTCACCTTGACCCACTTACTTTTTTCATATCCATTTTTCATTCTGCCTACAGTGCCTTAGTTATAAACAACTAGAGTTTCCTCATCAGTGATTCTTTTCACTCAAAGGGTGGGCCGACCGCTGCTGGAAGGGCCTCAAAAAATGGTTGTAGCTCATAACCATAAGGGCATCTGCCTGAAGGGGCCTCACAAAAGGATACTTGACCATAGGGACGACTAGAATTAAATAAAGGGGGAGGTAAAGAAAGGGAGGAAAAGAGGAGTTCAGAGCTCCTCCCTTTACCTACGAATTCTATCGATCCCAGATAGAGAAAAGCCCTTACAGAACAGACCTTACCTTGATGAACTGCCATCCTGCATCCATGTCCTTTCACCCTCGTTAATGCAAGCTCAAGAATGTGGTTGAGCAAGGCAGGGAGAGCCAATGTTCCTCTCTTTTTCGCTTCCCCCCTATTTGAATGAGAAAGAAACCCTATTATAATTTACACGAGGTTTGGAATGTGGTAATTGTTAAGGTTTAAGCTATTGTTAGAGTTCTTTGCAATTCACTAGATAACAATAGCATAAGATAGGATCACTGAGAAATACACAATTACAAGAGACACATCATTTATCATGGGAAACCCTCATGGGGGAGGAAACCCAACAAAACTTCCTTAATATAGATAGCCAATACAATGTCAAGAGATAACTCAAACAAATATAGAAAGTCCTCTCTCTCTCTCTCTCTCTCTCTCTCTCCTCCAACTGCAACTCCCAAACTTGCTTCTCAATGAACACGTGAGTGTATGTCTAAGTGAGGCGTTAGCCTCCTTATTTATACAACTATGGCATGTGTGGAGGTGTCTTTTCACTGGCAAGGCCGACTTCTCAATCTGGGTGGTTATAACCACGTTTATTATATTTTGGGGCCTCTTTAATATATTATTGGGTCGACTTCTTATTCTGCCTATTAAAATTATGTTTTGACCAATCCGCAAAAGGGGATTTGGTCTTTTACAATAGCCGACATGATCAATCTGCAATAGGGGATTGATCTAATGAATAATACAACAATAATAATTAGAATACACTTTGCAGTTACATTATTTCAACACTCCCCTTTAACAAGAAGGGTATTCTGCAACAACATTAGGAGAGAGAGAGGACAACATCATCAACAACATCAGGTGGGTGAGAGGACAACATCAGGTGGGTGAGAGGACAACATCATCAATATCATATTGGAACACTGATTGACGTATCTATAAATCATCGAAAGTTTTTCTCATCATCAACACAGCACAGAGAGCATCATCAACACAACATGGAGATGGGGTAGCATCATCATCCTCATCGATATGAGGCTAAGGTAACATCCTCATCATCTTCATCATTAAAGCTGAAATAATATCATCATCATCTTATCAAGCACTTAGGACCTAAAGTGGCATCATCATCATCATCTTCAGCAAGAGGCTGAAGTGGCATCATCATCATCAACTGCATCGACATGGAATAGTATAACAACAATACATCCTCATCATCAATAATAACACAAGGCTGATACAACATTAAAAGCAACAATATTACAACACAAAGGTTGGCAACACATCATCATAGCACGAGGCTCGCAACACAACATGATGCTGGCAACACATCATCACAACACAAGGCTGGCACATCATCACAACAATTAAGCTGGCACATCATCACAACAACTAAGTTGGCACACCACATAACAACTAAGTTGGCACACCACACAACAATTAAGCTGGAAAACACCACACCAATTAAGTTGGAATCACAACACAACAATTAAGCTGGAATCACAATACTAGACTGACTTTACATCACAACAATTAAGTTGGAAGAACGGTACTGGGCTAGCTTTACGTCACAACAACTAAGCTAGAAGCACAGTACTAGACTGGCTTTACGTCACAACAATTAAGCTGGAAGCACGGTACTGGGCATATCTCAACACAACAATCTAGACTAGCTTTACGTCACAACAATTAAGTTGAAAGCACAGTACTAGGCATATCTCAACTCAATAATCTAGACTGGCTTTACGTCACAACAATTAAGATGGAAGCACAATACTAGGCATATCTCAACACATTAATCTAGACTGGCTTTGCGTCACAACAATTAAGCTGGAAACACAGTACTAGACTGGTTTTATGTCACAACAATTAAGTTGGAAGCACAGTACTAGGATAACATATCTCAACACAACAATTAAGCTGGAAACACAGTACTAGACTGGCTTTATGTCACAACAATTAAGCTAGAAGCACAGTACTAGGCTAACTTATCTCAACACAACAATTAAGATGGAAACATAGTACTAGACTGACTTTACGTCACAACAATTATGCTAGAAGCACATAACTAGACTGACATATCAACACAACACTACTCCCCCTTTCGAGGGAGGTTCTTTCGGACTATACTAGACTTATCTCAAAAGTGTTCAAACTTTACACGAGATAGAGGCTTGGTCAACGCGTCGACAACCTATTCATCCATGCTAACATATTGGAGCTTTATGGCTCCTCTCTGCACCATGTCACGAATGTAATGATATCAGATCTCTATGTTCTTTGACTTGTCATGAAATACAAGACCCTCTGTCATATTTATGTAGCTCTGGTTGTCACATAGGATCATGGTTGCTTCCATCTCTAGGTCGAATAAACCGATCAACAACTTTCGAAGCCACATTGCTTCACAACGGGAATAACACACAACAACGTATGTTGCTTCCACTGTACTGAGAGCAATGTTGGATTGCTTCCTACTCTGCCATGAGATCATGGTTGATGCCAAACTGAAATAGTATCTTGAAGTGCTCTTCCTGTCAGAGACACTTCCAGCCCAATCTGAATCAGTGTACCCACTCAGTGTGAAATTATGATCTCCATCTTAACTGACACCATAATCTAATGTACCCTTAAGGTACCTTATCACATGTTTTGCAGCAACTA
>ML810107.1:52209-67550 GCA_009831015.1 Picea engelmannii
TAGCATAATCACCATAAAAATTGCAAAGCCATTACTCCCATGAGCCACCAACGTGTATAACATATGTATATCATCTACTGGTTCCATTAACCAATGCATAACCATTGTATTATTACCTTGCCAAAATGCACCATCAAAATTTTCACCATATGCATATATATATATATAAAATGTAATTAAACAATTTTTCATAGCCATTTTCTTGTTAGCTAGGACTAAACAGTATCAACAAGTATTTTCATGCATATAGTATCGCAGAGCTAGGTCTCTTTTGCATTAGATATAGTATTTTGCTTTTCTTCAAAATGACTTTCTACAATTTTCACTAACATTTTTGTTGTGTAGGTGCGAAAAGAACAAATACCATAAATGAATAGCAGGTTGTAGTATCATGAAGGAACAACATCTCAAAGCTTAACTCATATCAATGGAAACCATATTCTCATCAACCATGTAAACCTTTGTAGCACCTCATCACAACATTGAAAATGAACAGATCATATCTTCAAAAGTTCAAGGGGGTCCCACCTACTAGCATTATTTGGTCTTATATAATAATAGGCTTTAGCAACACTTTGTAGGCGAAATTACGTTGACATTTTCAATTGTCAACAATAAGGGTCCTCACCCATGACCGGAGGGTCCAAGGTTAGACCAGTCTCATTGGACCATTCAAAAACAAAGTTAACGATGATCAATGTAGACTTGTTTTTCATGTTATTTTAGTATTGATCTACTAGGGAAACCAATAGTGACCCACGAGGGCCGATAGTGATTCACCAGGGAAACCAATAGTATTTGTATACTTGTTTTTAGAGGCAGTTTTTGACTGATCCATTAGGGAAACCAATAGTGATTTCTTGTGCCCCAAAAGACATTATGGAACTGTTATTTTTAGCCTCGGTTTCACTCGCATGCAAGCAAGCAAGCAGGGGGGGGATTTGAGGGATGGAGCCTCATCATTATTTCATGCATGAAGGAGTTTTAGTTTCAGACTTCGAATATAATGTTAATGGGGGCAGACAATAAGTAAGTACTCTTTCAATTGAATACTTCAAATAAATAGAAGATGGGGATGTCTTCTTTCTGGATAATACTTCATTCATTATGGAACTCCTTATTTAATAAGTCTTCAGTTTCCTACTTTGAATAGGAGAAGAAATAAGTAGGGAGTTGAGGGGTTTTTCGTTATGTATTTGAATACATTGTTAGGACTTTATTGGGAATCTTCGTTACTTAGAGGCAAGCAACGTAAGGCAGACGATGACATAAGGAAGTGGCTTTTCTCTTCTCCTTTTCTTTCCATTGACCCTATCTAAGTAAGGAGATATGTACCTCATCTCCCTCCTTTCCTTATAGATATTCCTTCTTACTTATCTACGTAATATACTAAACGCCTCTCACTTATTAATTACTTAATATTTAGCTACAAGAAGTAGACGCTATCCAATCTCTCTCTTGAGATTCATGCAGCTCAGACAACATGACATGCGTTAGTCTCTGAAACAAATGATTTTCAATGCTAAGGAATCAAAGGAGAGCGCACAACACTTTAAGGCATTACTTTATGTGTACCCCCCCATATCCAGATAAGAAGATAAGGAGAAGGAAGTAAGTACCCCATCTCCTTCTTTATATATGAATTCCTCTCAACGCCTATCACCAGGTATTGAGCTAAAGGAAGGGATAAGGAGATTCGTTATAGAGAGTACTTTGAGTAAGCGTTCAGGCCCTCTCACCTATAATTATCCTCTTACCTATCATCATTCTCCTTATTAGAATACGATTCGTAACAACTCTTCCTTCCTGAAGGTATATAATAGAGATACGTATGGGCGAAGCCTCATATATATATATGGTGTTGATGGTCAGAGTATGCCCTAGTAAATTCGATAGGGCCTCATTACTTACGCGATAGGGCACGTTATGGGAAGACATATCCCTATGTATGGTCGATCGATATGGCCTCATTACGTTGTGTAGTATCTTGATAAAGAGTTGTTAGCTCTCGTATCTAAGGAATCAAAGGGATCTATTTGGTACTTATATCCTTGGCCTTATTCTCTCTCTTTATTAGATTAGCTCAACACCTCCCCGTCCCGTTAGGGCTGCCTATTGATCCCGCCCGTTTCTCTGAATCAATCTCAAGAGAGGGAGGGGGGACAAATAAAGTCTCCTTACACGAGCTCAATACTAAGTCAATGAATAAGTAAGTGATATGCAATATTACGTAGATAAGTAAGGGTTATAGGGCTCCCCTCGAGTCAGATATTTAGTACCTCTAAGAAATCTCTCATTAGCAAGTAATGTGGGTTGGCTCGGATTATTCTTTCTTCTCGCTACTGGTGCACCTCCCCTAACTATAATTTCTTCCAAAATCATTTTGTCATTTTCTTTTTCTTTAGATTACTAAGTACAACTGGTACCTATTGTGTTTCGATTCTTTTGAACAATAGAGGTTTAATGCTTATGAATTCATTTTCTTAATTCTACTTTATACATACCTATAGTACTTTATGATCTCGTCTTATAATCTGCCATGTATTTAGCTCTTTAGCTTAAAAGTTTCTATTTTTACGGTAAGAATAAGCTTTAAATAACAACCGACCCCTTCAATACATAATTCCATTTCTCGCACCATCTAAGGACAGGCACATAACAAGCACAATCAATCAAAGGACTGCTTGTCAAGGGTAAGATTCTGAGCAACTTCTCCTCTCTAAGACATACTTATGTATCGAATGAAGGGTAGGCACTCGCTCTACCTATTGATAGGGAGAGGGGGATGCCATGCCCCACCCATAAAAGGTGCACCTCCCTCTCCTTTATGGATGGAACCTTCTCTTTCAAATGAAATCAATTCAGGCATAAATGCATAACCTCTGGGTTCAAAAGAAGGAGATAAATTGATCAGAGGAAGATACTATTAATAATGGGAATGTTGTTCGAGAGGAAGAATGAATGAGAAAAGGCCAAAGAAGTGAAACAAATAAATCAAAGGTATTCATTCTGACCGACCCAACACAATAGGCATGCATTGAATCCGCTGGAAATGAGATCAGACCCCGACACACACAATAGGCATGCATTGAATCCGCTGGAAATGAGATCAGACCCCGCCACACACAATAGGCATGCATTGAATACGTTGGAAATGAGATTCGTACAGACGCAAAAGTGGATATAGAGAAAGATTGGAGTAGTCGCATTCTCCAGTTGCACATTGCTAGCATACATTTCATAAACCAAGAGGCACTTTCTCTACTATCGAAGAGACATAGAGCTACTACTCTACTATTACCATTCATTACTAATGGATAGAATAAGCATATTCATTTCAATTGGTACCATCATTTGTCCACCCACCCCTCCCCCTTCACRAGGGCTTCTTCTCCTTATTACTTTCCTCTAYCACAACTTTTATTATTTCCTGGGCCTCAACTTGGCCTTGGCCCGCCAACCCAGGACTGTATAAAACATAAAATAGGTCTGCCTATAAGCCTGTCAATGCCTTATGTAATGAAGTACCTACCGGGAAAGCCAAGGAAATAAGGTCGATGCCCCCAACCAAATTGGCCTTTACGAATGCCTTTCCATGACACCCAGACCGAGAAGGTCCAAGAAAGTGCTTAAATGTCCCCAAAGTACTTCGCCTTGCACGAGGGCCTTGAACTTATGTAACGAAGGAAGGCCCACACCCACCATTTCTTATCTTCTTGGCCTTGGATTTACCCTTTGACTTGATGAATGAGGGCAACTTATGTAACGAAGGAAGGCCCACACAAGGAAAGTCTTTACCCTTTGACTTGAAGAATGAGGGAGACTTATGTAATGAAGTAAATACCAGGTCTTTTGTTTCCCCCCCTGAGAAACCTCTGCCTTCCCAGGTAACCTTTCCTCCCCCACATAATCTAGGTTAACTAGGAAGCTCCATTGGTAGGT
Source organism: Picea engelmannii (assembly GCA_009831015.1). Lineage (NCBI taxonomy): Eukaryota > Viridiplantae > Streptophyta > Pinopsida > Pinales > Pinaceae > Picea > Picea engelmannii. The sequence goes on from ML810107.1 coordinate 56,152, forward strand.
CTTATACTTTGTTTCCACCACAGAGTTAACCCTTAATCTCCTTATTAACTATTAGCTAATGAAGAAAAGGTCAACCCCATATCTAAGCCAAGCCTTCCTGTATCGAAATATTACCTAATGTTTGATTTATAAGGTCATGTTCTTGAGGCTCAGGCAGGTAAGGTCTCAGGACTGGTCCCGACCTTCTTTATGCTATGCTCGGATTCAGATAAGGTTTTTCCCCGACTTGAGGATAAGATCTTGTATTACCTGGGATCGGGTAAGGTCCAATAAACCATATTAATACTATTCGAATTTATCTTTATCTATCTATAGTAACCGCCTTGGTTTTGGTCTTACCTGAGCTCATTAAGAGACCTGCTTACCACTCATTCACTCTATATATGAGGAGAGAACTCGACACCTTTATTTACTTATAAAAACGATATCCCAAGTACCTTATGCTATCTCCTCATAAACCCACACCTTAGCTAATGAGGAGGTATCAACAGGTGGTATCTAAATTTATGACTTCCCAAAGGAGCATTTTCCTATGATTCAACAGTAGAAGTTTTCACTTATACAATGGGAGTAACAATAGAAAGGATTGGAGGGAGAGATTCTTAGGTGCAACCGAGGAGATATGGTTGTTATTGGGACTTAAATTGATGCCTCAAATCATTCTCACTCGGTTGATGATGCACCAACTTCTGGATCTTGTCTCGTTTCATCTGATTCTTGTTCTTTCTCATCTCATTCTTCAATTGATGGTGGGTAACCCTGGTACTAGAATTCAATGGGGAGGATGGAAGTAAAGAATATACAGGTACAAGAGCTTGACTGAGAACAATATAACAAGATGGGTTCGGTGGGAGCCTACTTCTACGCTTGCATTTACCAGATATATCTCGAACACCCTTGTTTACCTATCAATTTCCATTTATTTTTCCTTGACTTGCATTTGGTGGTTCGGTTCTACCCATAGCTAGCTTTGTTTCCCACTGCTGGCACTTCCACTATGTACGGTTCTCCAACTCCCAACCATTACTATAATTTATTTATTTCCACCTGTTGTGATGATCTCTTGCTTCTCATAACCAGATAACTTGATTAGTTTAGTGAGAAGGATTGAAACCAACATTCGATAGGAGGATTGGGATCTGTGAAAATTTTATAACTGTTGTTGGAGAATCTTTAACATAGGATAATAGTGGAATAGCTGGTCCCACTGTACCTGAGCTCTGTGAGTAATATTTTGAATCTTCTAGTTTTGTCGTTCAAGAGTCTAGTATAACTAATCTCGTTTCAGCTTATCTTCCTAGGGATAAGCTCGGTCATTTATATTCTCCCAAGCCCTTCTATGAGCCATCTTTTTCTAATCATATTTTCTCTAGCCGAACCAACCCTTCTCTAAGCGTATTCCTCAAATCGGGATGGTTAATCCTTCTATAAATCACCCTGGCTGGCGGGAAAACCAAACCCTCCTCCCTCCCAATTTGTTCTATGACCCACTTCTCGCCCTGATCCCTGTAGACTGAAAGAGCAGCTTGGTGATCCCTAGGTTGCAACACGTTTGGTTGTTTACTCGTCGTTGTCATCGCTTCTTTCCAGCCCACATTGAACCTGTTAATCATAGGTACTAATATTGCCCCGGGTTGGTGGCACATTAATAATAACATTTAGACTCATGCACCTTCCGGAACATCCTGAGGGGAGCTACCTCGCCCCTATTGCGATTATCTAGCCTTGTGGTGATAAAAAGATGATAGTACCCCCATGCTACAGTTCCCTGCGGTCTGAACCCGCGCATGCATTAGGTTAGAGATCTATTCCGGGCGATCAAGACTTGAAACCTTCGCATTCTGAAGCACATTGCCCTCCTACGTGCACAACATTGGGTAATCCAAGCCAACCCACATTACTTGCTGATAGTGGATAATCATATTTCTTAGAGGTACTAAATAAAACTCCATGAATGAGCAGAATTAGAGTGACGTTAATGGGAAAGATCTCTGGGAAAACTGCTGGAAAAAGATTGAACATGTGAAAGAAGGAATAGCAAGGGATTCAAAGATCTTTTTCATCTCTGGCTTGGGCTAAATTAGCGCGGTGCAACACTAAGTTACTATAGGAAGGCTTAGGTTCAGGTGATTATGCAAGGTTATACTAGTCGAGGGGTAGGGGAAGGGAGAACCTCACGGTTCTTCCTCCTTCTTCATTTCCCGTTATCCCTATCTGTTGGGGAAACTACTATACTCTTATATAAGATATACGTTATTTGTTGGTTTTGCATGGATGGAAACCTTTGTCCCCTTACTTACATAATGGGATATGTTTCCTAACATCCACTCCTTCCTCTCGTGGTCTTCCTTCTACCTGCAGGACTAGAGGACCAGGTCCCCCATAATCCTTTCTCATTCTCACGAAATGTACAGGTCACTTCGTTGACAACAACTGTTCTCCGGGAGGCAGGGATGTCGATTCGGCTGGTCCCATGGTCAATGATCCCTTAGGAATCTGATCCATCTCATTATCCCCCCTATATATATAGATAGGTACCGGCCAGAGCAAGCCATGATGAGCGCTCAGGTCCTTTCCATACATACATACATCTTGACAATGGGGGTTCTTATGGCCCACCCAAGTGTACACAGCAACCCCTTAATAAACAATCTCATGTTCTTGCTACAACTAGTTGTAGTCGTTCAATAGGCCATGAGCCAGTTATACCTATCAATGATCTTGTTGTTCATTTTCCTGTGTTGTGGCTCTGCCACAGGGTTAGCCTCGCATCCCGAGTCTCCTCTTTCTTAGTAGGGTTAGTCAGATCTCCCCCTCGTGGGTAGGGTCGGTTTCATCCCAACCAAGAACACGTGAAGTCGTAACGTATTGAAAGCACGCACCCATCAGGCAGGATGGCTCCACGCTTTGTACATATTCGTACCCAATTCCCATATAGTTTCCCGTAGTCATTATAAGCCCCCCACCACAAGATCCAGTATTAAGTCACGTAAGTAAGATGGATATCCATATCCGTATCTATGTATGGATCTATATATGTATCCATATCGATATATGGATATGGGTGTGGATAGATGTAGATATATGCATATATGGATATAAATAGATCTCTTCTACCCATCTATGGATGTATCGATATGATATCTAGATATGCATATAGGTGTGTGTGCTTCTCAGCCTGTCACTCAACAATGAGACTGAGAATGAGTACCTACCTATCCCCTACAGGAATCGAACCCCTGTCTTCGACATGAAAAGACAATGTCCTAACCACTAGACGAAAGGGACCAAGAACCCATCCCTTCTATTTACTAGATCTTATGTTCCAATAAGAATGGGTTTTTTTATTTAAGGCAACGACATGTTCTATCTCTATCTCTCTTTTTCTATAATGGATGGGATTGAGGAAATAAAATAGGCTATTTTTGAGGAGTGGTTGCTGGTCATTTTTTATTTATGTAAGTACTATTTAGCAAACAATGCTACTATTATATATGTAATTATGCATTTCTTCCCTCGCTGACCAAGCCAATAAGTAAGAGGCTGCTGGTCCTGAATTATATGTGTAATTATGCATTTCTGCCATTGCCAACCAAGCCAATAAGTAAGAGGTTGTTGGTCCTGAATTATATATGTAATTATGCTATTTTGAGAGATCGATTTTGTGAACTTCTTCCATGGAGATGGAATAGTTGTTGGTTGGTTAATACACCCTATATTCAAAGATAAGGAGGGAAATGAGATTTTTGTACGTCGTATGCCTACCTTTTTCGAAACATTTCCAGTAGTTCTGGTAGACAAAGAAGGAATTGTGAAATTCGATGTTTCTTTTAGGAGGGCGGAATCAAAGTATAGTGTTGAACAAGTAGGTGTAACTGTTGAGTTCTATGGTGGTGGACTTGATAGGGTTAGTTTTGGTGATCTTGCTATAGTAAAAAAAATGCTAGATGTGCTCAATTAGGTTCAAATTTTTCATTAGATCGTGCTACTCTAAAATCCGATAGTCTTTTTCGTAGTAGTCCAAGGGGTTGGTTTACTTTCGGACATGCTACATTTTCTCTCCTTTTATTTTCTAGACACATTTGGCATGGTGCTAGAACCTTATTCAGAGATGTTTTTGCTGGTATCGACCCAGATTTGGATGCTCGAGCAGAATTTGGAGCATTCCAAAAACTGGGAGATCAAACTACTGAGAGACAAGTGGTATGATATTGCTCCTATCTCTTCTCTAATCAATATTAGTATGAAAGCTATCTCCAGAATTGTAAATTATGATCGAATCTATGGAAGCCTTGTCTTATACATTCATGTTGGTATCGACCCTAGGAATAATGTTTTTTGCTATTTTCTTCCGAGAACCACCAAAAATTCTGAATAAAGGGGGAAAATAATTTTTCTTCTCCAAATATTCATTCTTTCAATTAGTCCTCATGATCCTCAAAAGGATCCCTAAGTTGTTCAGAGGGTTGCCCAAAGGCAGTGTATAGGGCATAACCAGTAAAGCTCACAAGTAAACAAGATATGGAGATGGTCACTAAGGTTGCAGTTTCCATTATAAGGTGATCCCAATATAATGGTATGTTTACCATATAATAACAAAGTGAAAGATCTAAACCAATACAATAGTTTCTATGGCTACATAGACCATTGATGATACTTCCAAAACCATGCCAAGATCAACCGGTGTAGGAAGGTCCTTAAAACCGCTTAATTTAGAATATGGTAAAGTAGCTCCTGGATGGGGAAATACTCCTCTTATGGGTTTTACAATGACTCTATTTGCAGTATTCCTATCTATTATCTTGGTGATTGATAATTCTTTTGTTTTATTGGATGGGATCCTGGTTAGTTGGGGCTAGAGGAACTCCAAAATCTGCCCGATGAGCTTAGCTCTTGAACATCAACAACAAAAAACAAAGAACTAAGGGATCCAAACCCATACCAAATAGGGGCTTTTAGTTTTTATCTTATCTTTTTCCAATAGTTTGATTGTGTAATTACTTTTCTCTAAGGATTTTTGGAATATGGGTGTGCAACTTGTTGAAATCGATCCATATTTATAGTATAGAAGACCGATCTGTTATCTTCATAAAGATGGTCCTACCTCGTTGGATATTGAATTGATAGAATATTGAATCTCTAGAGCACAAGGTCTATCATAGATATGTTCTGAGAAGATTTTAACTATGGTTTGTACCTATTATTTCCTCGTAACCAGGCTTCCAATAAAGAATTTGAAAGAGGTATTTCCTATAATAAATCGAAGTATCTATCCCCTCTCATAATTATGCTGATTATGACCAAAGAATGATATAGTATCTAATTTCTCTTAGTTAATATATTTTGTCGGATGAGCGAAAATGAAAAGGTTATTACCCATAGAAACTTTTGGGGATTTGATAAAATCATTGGGGCATAGTTGAAATCTTAGGTTTGGATTGATTCATCTATTGAGATCTCGACAAGATAATTCCCATCAATCGTCTATATTAGTTCTATTCTAGGGAACTTATATCACACGAATAGGGTAAAAGATCGTTCAAAGGGCCTATAGTGATTTATCATAGGGATGAGCCCACCTGAAATTTTGGCACTATTTGAAATTTTGGCACTATAAAGTCTTCCAATAGAAATGATGGATTGTTTCGAATCATCCTCATTTCCCCAACCAGTCAGGCAACGAACCATCAAGTATCTCGATATTTTCCCCAATTGATATATTCATGTCCAAAGCATTTGCGTGTTCTTGTTCAAGCCGTATGAAGGGAAATTCCTATGTACGGTTTTCAGAGGGGGAATTGAAGTTTACCTATCTCAATAAAGTATACGATCGGTTCGAAGAGCGTCTCGAGATTCAGGCGATTGCGGATGATATCACCAATAAATATGTTCCTCCTCATGTCAATATATTTTATTATCTAGGGGGGATCACACTTACCTGTTTTTTAGTACAAGTAACTACTAGTTCTGCTATGAATTTTTACTATCGTCCGACCGTTACAGAAGATTTTTCCTCTGTTCAATACCTAATGACCAAAGTTCACTTTGGTTGGTTAATCCGATTAATCCATCGATGGTCGGAAAGTATGATGGTTCTAATGATAATCCTACACGTATTTTGTGTTTATCTCACAGGTGAATTCAAAAAACGTCGTGAATTCACTTCGGTCATGGGTGTAATTTTGATTGTGTTGACCGTATCTTTCATTGTAACTGGTTATTCTTTTCCCTGGGATCAAATTGGTTATTGGGTAGTGAAAATTGTGACTGGTGTGCTTGAGGCTATTCCTGTAATAGGATCTCCTTTGGTAGAGTTATTATACGGAAGTGTTAGTGTGGGTCAGTTTACCTTGACCCGCTTTTATAGTTTACACACTTTCATATTACCCCATCTTACTGTTGTATTTATGCCAATGCACTTTCTAATGATCCGTAAGCAGGGTATTTTAGGTCCTTTATAGAGAGCAAAGATAGATTCTCTCTATTCTTTCTGCCTTTATGATATTTCTAGGGCTTGTCCCTACGTACAGACTCACTTACTTACGTTGTTCCCTATGTACGGTTACTACTTCTATTTTATGGACTTAATGAATCCCGAGAGTAGGAACAATAGCTGGAGGAGCGATCAATACACTGGCTTTCTATATAGTCTCGCTATGAATTTCATACCCCCAGTTACCTTGCTGGAAAGGAAGTGGAACGATTACCTTATGGATGGATTTAGGGGAATGGTTACTACAAAAGAGAGGGAGCTGTTAGAACGTACTAAAATCTCCCTTGGTAGTGTCATCCCTTGTGATTTATGTATGGTTAATGCCCATGTCATTTTGAGGGGAAGTTGTGTATGCGCCCCCCCCCCTTTTGACAGGTACAATTGGCGCATAAGTAGGGTTTTTTGGATCACACGAAGTCCCAATGTATTTGTTGAAGTCCAAAACCATAAAGCTTGGCAGTTATGGCAGCTTATAGATTGGGTTATAGAAAATGGTAATAACCTAACCAAGAGATCCATTTACAAGGCTAGTTGAAATCCATAAGTTTAATGTTAACATCACTTTTTGGCAAGTGCAATGCAAGAATGGGAGCTCAAATTCTTCTTCTTGAGACAATGTTGAACCTTGGCTCATGGTGCGTTTTGCATTGCAATGTGCCATTGGCCTATTTTAAAATTTCAACATCTATTTATTATGAAATGTGACTAAATTGTTGGTTGGAGATAAATGCATAAAAGTTTGGAATGTGCTTTGTTCTTCTTGACAAAGGAAAGAGATGGTTCTAGACATGAGAAGGTTCCAATCCTCTAAAAGAGCATGTACATTTCTAATGTTTTGAATCATGTTCATGAAGGTGACTCATGTTAGGGATACCCCTTGTTGTCGAAAGATAGTTTCAAGGGTGGAAATTGTGTTAAAGTTTCAAGGGTGGAATCTGTCTTAAAGTTTCAAGCATGGAAATTGTGTTAAACGTTGAAATATTGTGACTTTGAAGAATATTATACCTAAGAGAGAGTGTTAAATAATATTTTTATATTATATTTATTAATTAGGCCCTATTGTGCCTTTCTAAAAGTCGGCCCTTTTGTGCCTTGACAATTAAATGTAAATTAAGAGGGTAAAGTGACAACTCAGACTAGACCTAATTTTAGGTTGGCCGTACCACTATTTATAAGGGAGGCCAGTGCCTCATTTGTACACTCACCAACTATCTCTACAGTGCGCAAGTCTTGGAGGAGAACCTACTGCAACTAAGGGTGACGTCAAGGAGGGTTTTGGTCGATGTCTTGGTATCTCCTGGTTGAGTAGTGTGCTACTCTTTCCTAGTGAAGGAGTAGAGGAGGATCTTTTTCTTTGTTTCTAGTTTATCTATATTGAGGAAGTTTTGCTAGGTTTTCTTCCCCATGAGGGTTTCCCAAGATAATCTGTGTGTCTCTATTGTTTATGTGATTGCCTCTCTTTCAGTGATCTTATTTATGCAACTAATGTGATAAATGATTATAATAATAAAGAAGAATCATAACTGCTAGTTGTATAAATAAAATTCAACGTGGTACTAGAGAAGGCATGAAAGAGACCAACTCACAGTTTATAAGAAGTGACTAGCCTTAGTGCACCCTCTCCAAAATCTAGTTTTCAGTATTGCAACTACTGTAGAATTAAGGTTTCTGCATAAACCTTAAGTGTGAGATTTTCCATGTTTAAGGAGGACGTTGGGGGAAGTAACCACATCTAGGAGCTCACCCTAGCAGGGCACATCTAGTCCTTGGATCAGAATTCTGAAATTTGAAGTTTGAAAAATTAGGGTTTCCTCAAAAACCCCTAAGTTGTAGTTGCAGTTCTAGTTCCTTTGTGTCAGTTCCTTCATGCCAGATGCAACACCAGTTGTAATGAGAACACCAGTTGCAGTACCAGTTGTAGTGAAAAAAATTTGTGAAGTGTTGGGAACTGATTTTTATTGTCCTAGTGCACCTTACCCTAGAAAATATCAAGCTAACTTTAAGTTACAATTTGAAGCACCTTTGAAGTTTTAAAGGTTTTTTATTGCTTGCGTTTGTTGTCAGATGGTGCCACTACCTGCTAATACTATAAGAGGTATGTAGTTACATATGTTCAAATTGTATAATTATTATAAAGGCTATTTGCAAGAGAAAGGATCGTTTGTCTAAACAACAATCATAGATCTAGAAGGATCTTAGATCCAACACATTCAAAGGAACAATGCACCCCAGGTTTGATTAATTTGATATGCCTATATTTGTTATGGCATTATTGTGATCTTATGAACATCTAGGTTGTATTTTGATTTGTTGAAGTTATCACTATCATACTAATCATTGGTCAAAATTAAATTCAAGGTATTAGATTGATTAAAGTTGAGATTATAGAGTTTATTCTCTAACCCAATTTTCTGTTAAGAAAACATATTATCTTAGTAAAGAGGATAGGTTGAAGAAAATACTTGTCATCTTGAGTGAAGGAGACTTAGAATAAAAAGACTCAACGTTCCAGGTTTGATTGATTAAATTGATAAGATTCAAATTTACACATATCAAGTTTTATAACTGCTAGACACTATAGTTGTGATAGAAATCTTTGAAAAGTTTTATTATTGAATACTTGATATCGTATGAGCACTATTGAGATAAATGCTTACTGTAATCATTTACTAGATATAACTAAAATCTTGTCTAGGAGAAAATTCTTGTTTTTTTTCCAGGTTACCATGGAGGAATGATTGATCACAACACTAGAAGAGTGTTTCTCTCATTCCTTATTATTGTATTTCTTACTTTTTACCCTTGTTTCAGGCAGGTCAGTACAAGTGATAGCTCTGAAGGAGATACTGTGACTATCGTTCTCACTATTGTTTTTATTATTATTATAAACAATATTGTTCTTGTCTATTGTTTCTCCCATGTTTCTCTTGTTCCGAACAAGTCACATGTGATAACCCTAAGGGAGCTATAGTGATGGCCAGAGGAGGCAACATATTAGATGATACATGGAGCAGACTATCCAAGTTGTATACATGACCACATACATACATGTACCGAACAAGAAGAAGAAGAAGAAGAAGAAGCTACTTTTGCTAGATACACAACATCTCATATGAAGACAAAACATGATGAACAGAAGGCTCCAAAGATAACAGAACAAATCCCTCTAGTGCAGTTGATCACTCTTCAAATTATCATGAAGAGTTAGTAGAACCAGAAGGGCCTACCCATAATCAATGCAATAACCAGGAAGAGACTAGCATGGTCCCATGACAATTTTTAGGATGAAAATCCATATAGCATTGATGTGTTGGGTATGTGTTATATTCTTTGCATGTGTGTGTGTGTGGGCGCGTCATATACGACAACTGCGTTAGATATTTTTTTGGGCGGTTTTTGCTATTATTAGCAAATTTTGCTATTTTTAGCAAATTTGTAAATTAATCCCGAATTAAGGGATTAGGGTTTTGGTATCTACGAAATACCTAAAAACATTGTATATATTGTATGGCAAATGGTGAAATTCGATATAATGAAAATAAGAAAGGTTTTCCCGGTTGAGGGTTTCCGGTATAAAATCTCTATGTACTTTGTGTATGAGCCATTGATTAATTTTTGTATTGCTTAAGAATTTATATGCATTTCTTTACTTCGCAGGTTTAGAACTTACATGATGTGCCATATCAGAGGGAGCAGATGGCTCTGAATATTATATAGACTGAGAAGGAGCATGGAGACTCAGAGTGAGCTTGATCTCATAGAGGATTAGATGGGAAAAAGAGACGTCTTCCAGGATGAACAGATAGATTCCATGTGTTGAGAAGACTAGATTGTGCTACCTTCAAGGGTTTGTAGTTCCTATGTTGTATGGTCAACATGCAAAGCAATGTAACAGTGTTTAATTTGATCCTAATTTGGAACTATATCATGATCAAATTGGCTAATGTTGGAGGACACGTTGCAGAAATGTTTGTGTGACATGAGATCAAACCTATAGAAATCATAGTAGAAAAGGTGAGGATTGAAGAGTAACATGGAAAGACATGGACGATAGCCTTGAATTCCCTTTGTTTCCGCTTTTCTGTTTTTTTTTTGTTTTGTTTTATTCTGACAAGAATTTTATGACCAAGAGTGTGTTGCCTCAATGAGAGCGGTGGATTATAGGTGAGATGGTGCCCTGAAGTATGCATAAATGGAGTTAGTGGATGAAAGTGAATCATTTGAGTGAGGTGAAAGGAACCTAAAGATTATGTGGTAAACATTCAAAGGAAAAATAGGTTGGCTAATAATTGTCGAGGGTAGCTTTTGCAACATATGGCATGTTTCTTGTGCGCCTATGTCATGTTCAATGATAGTTTCAATAGGGAATTTTGAATAATGAAAATGACAAGATATATTTTAGGTGCAATATTTGCAATTCTACTTAGCATATGGTGATAGCTTTCAGACTTTGACTATTCTTTCAATGCATACTTTGCAATGTATTTTTGCACTGCATGGAGGGAGAGAATTGGTTGGAATTCAACATGTCCATGATAGATTGATGGGATGGCATGGTCGTGGATGTTTAGCCTATCATCATTATCAACATGCATGTATGTTTTACACCCATGCTCATCAATGTATAGTGCAAAGGTAGAGTACAACTCCCATGGTGTGCTATATTGTTTTCTTCCACAAGAAAGAACTTTCAGTGCATTTTGTGTGCCATTGATCTCGTTTAAGTAGCTTTGCATAGTCATGAGACAAATCAATATGTAACGTTGAAGCAATGTTCAACAAGCATGAATCATCATTAATTGAGTTGTGTAACATGGGGTCTCATTAAGGGCAGGTTTGAGGTTTCCATGTTATAATAAAGGTATCAAAGTAATCCTTTGCAAGAATAAACTCATTAATATTTTCC